>MU860166.1:0-57347 GCA_033296875.1 Achaetomium macrosporum
TTTTTTTTTTTTTTTGCTTTTTTTCCCTTTTTCTTTTCGGTATTCAACCCTCTTGGCTCCTTACTTTCTTTCTCCCCTATTTTATTTTTGGACACTGAGCAGTACCGCTCTCTCTGGTAGGGAGCTTGAGCCCTGTTGACAAGGTAGGCCCGGTGTTTGTCGGCCTGATTGTTTCGGTGGCTGAGGTCGTGTATACGAGTCTAAGTTCTTGAAGAGTAGATCGCAGGAGGCATCAGCTGTATCATGAGTTTGAGAGCCGGTGCCTCCTGACAGGAGATACCTAAAGTATTCAATATCAACCACTGGTGAGGGCGGTGCATCTTAACGTGATAGCCACTGGCGATGTTAGTACTTTATGTTCTCACTATGGGGCTTGGACAAATGGTACTGGTTTTGACTGACTTCGATAATGTTGGCTGCAGTGCCAAAGGAACTCACCCCTTTCCCTCACTAGACGCATTCGACCACTAGACCGCCAGAGATTCCAAGTTTGGGATGTAGGAACATTCATGAGAGATACTTCCATGACTTCATCAGTTCAGAGATGCTTGGTGTTGCTATATATATGTCTAACGCTGTGTGCTTTGTATTTAACTCTATACAAGCGTCCGGCCAGAGCCAAGGTAACCCACACGCTCTTTATATGACATCTATATGCGACCCAAGATACTCCAGGCACCGCACCGACAGCTGAGCACATCACAGTCGGATCCCACTCTCCCACCAATGCCGCCCAGTGTACCAACGTAACCCATACTCCCCATCCCATCGCCACCACGACTCCCCGGGTGATCCAAACCCCATCATCCTCAAAGGCGACACCGGCACGGGCTCAAAGAGCCAGAGCCCCGCCCGACTCATGTCATCGATCAGCCCGCACCCCGTAAAGAGCAACCACGCCGCCACAAACGCCAGATTGCCTGCCCTTCGCACCC
This sequence comes from Achaetomium macrosporum, assembly GCA_033296875.1. NCBI lineage: Eukaryota > Fungi > Ascomycota > Sordariomycetes > Sordariales > Chaetomiaceae > Achaetomium > Achaetomium macrosporum. The sequence goes on from MU860166.1 coordinate 936, forward strand.
ACCTCGGCAACCCCCTCTTCTCCGTACCAAGCAAGGCACACAACCCGGTCTGAAGCAACACACCAGCAGCCTGCGAAACGAAAAACGCCTGTGGCGTCCACGCGACCGTCGTCGGCCGCGCCACAGACGTGATGCCGCCCGCGGCATGGAGCACCCCGCTCAAGAAGAATGCTAGCACCACCTCGGCGGCCGCCCTCGCCCTTTTTGCTCTGCTGGACCGTACGTGCGGGAAAAGAAAGCGCACGGGCGCGGTGAATCCAAGCCGAAAGGTCTGGTGCCACCACCCGCCCCAGAACCCGGCCAGGCCGCGGTCGCAGACCGAGAGCCTGAAGCTCCCGAAAAGGGTCGGATGTTGCCATAGTTCCGAATATCGCGGCCCGAGGACGCGGGATAAGAGGAAGACGCAGACGAGCTGGAGGAGGGAGAAGTAGAGGTGCAGCCCCGCGAGGATACCCGCTGCGGCTGATAGATTGCGTGATAGAGGGATGGAGATACCCTGGAGGGGAAGGACGGTGAGGAAGTGCGGGAGGGGTAAGGGGGTTTGGTGGGAGGCGTAGTCCGGGCCGAGGAGGAAGTAGGGGTCGCGGCGCATGGTGATGGTTAGGAGGTCGATTGTGAGGTAGGAGAGGGTGAATTGGAGGAGGCGGGAGCGGAGGAAGGAGGCGTAGGTTCGGGAGCGCGAGGTACCTGAGCGGGAGTCGAGCGGGATGAGGTCGAGGCGGACGGGCGCCAGATGCTCACCACCACCTCCCGCAGAGTGGGGGAGACGTTTGGGCAAGGGAGGGTGTGGGATGGAGGAGATGCAGAAGTTCCAACCTCCGCCGCGGAGCGAGGTGAGTAGGTCCGCGGTCCAGCCAAGCCGGGTGAGGAAGGACGCCTGGGCAGGGAAGGGCTGCCAGAAGTACTCGCTGTGCGGGAGCGAGGCGGCGACGCTCTCGTCGATTGCTACCATGGCGCCTGGCTTCTCTTTCTCGTCTTTTGAAAAACCATTTTCATGAGATCTTGGCCGCCGCTCAACCCTCGCCGCGTCCCGTTGCGGGTGGGTAAATATGAGCATCCTCAGGTTCCAGATGGTTCCCCATACCGCCGCAAGCCCGGTGCTGTATGCCACGGCCATATTCCCGGCCGAAGTCGTCTGCATGAGGCGGATATTGAGATAGACGACGGCTGCGGCAACAGCCCAGCGGAGGCGGTACAGCCATGGCCGATTCGTGTGCGGGATGCTGAGGTAGAAGAGCGGGAGGAAAAAGACGCCAATGAAGGACCACGGGATGACAAATGGCGTGACCTCGCCGGCTGCGACTGCTGCGTGGAAGGTTTCCTGGTATTGCTGCTGGTAATAAGCGGCGAGGTTGCAGGTTTCTGGGTCGAATCCGGATGCGCCGCCGGTTCTGGGAGGGTGGGTTGCCATCCGATGCGCCAACTTTATCCGAACGGGAGGGGCAGGAATGTTACAAAGCAACCTCAAGTCAAACACCGTATATTTTGCACAAAATGAAATGCAAACAGCAAAAAGACATACTTGGCTTGTGAGCTGTGAAGGAAAGGGAAGAGTCGGAAGACGAAAACGCTTAAAAATATCAGGCGGCGATTAGTAGACGGAGCTTGCCGCTGTTTGCCTAAATCGATTTACAAGACACAAACACGATGTGAGTTCTTGCGGCTGGAATGCTGAGATCGGCAGGCGACTTTGTCGTAAGTTGAATTCAGGGCAATATATCAGTTAGTTAGGTAAAAGCCTGAAAATATACCGTCAGAATCGAGCGTACGGATACAGGCGTTCTATCTGGCTTCCCATCCTACCTTACTGTAATCCATTGAAAGCTTGTAAGACCGGTCAGAGACCTAGGTTTACTGAAAGATACCGTGCCCAGATAAGGCGCACTACGGAACATACATAAGACTACTAATATTTATACACACATAATACAAACAATAAAGTTACCTAGGTATTTCAAAATCAGAATTCTCCATAGGCAATGTTTCGGCCTTCGGCCGATTGGGCCCGTTCAGACCTACAAATTTCCATATAATTACATTAAAGCTAGTTAGCCCTTCTGGTGCTAAGACCACTTTTGCTGTTTTATGGTAGGGTGTTGTTTTGTTCGATAGTTTGCTTGGCTGGGTGCGGTCCATGTGGGTCCATGTAATGATGCATTACACCCAAACACTGGTCTGAAGCTAAGATGCAACCACACATCATCAGTTGGCCGCTTTTATTTTCCAGCGTTACGACTTCCTTTTCGTCTATTCGATGTGTCAGAATATTTCTAATCCCAGCTTTGATACTAAAGCCCGATATAGACATCAGAACAAGTCATCGGTCCTCATTTGTTACCTTCCCCCACTACACTCCCATCAGTCGAGCCGTCTGGGACATTGTGATACAACGGAGACTCGCTGCATGACTTGCCGAAGACAGCGGCAAGAAACGACATAGGCAGCTGCTGGTCTACTACCATCGTCATGTCTTGGCTAAATCTGTTCAGGGTAACGCCGGAGTTGACCTTGCTAAAGAAGTACAGCGGGGCTCTAGCATAGGGGGTGTTAGACCATGCTCGAGATTAGCATCAGAGAAGTCGCCCCTGTTGTCTATATGGAAGCCGAAAAGTGAGTTTGGAACATAACCTCAAAGTGGTCTGTGCACCAATACGTGCACACCTTCCGTAGCCCAATTGAATGCCGGGTAGCTGCATCACATTGTAATGCACCCAGTCTTCGCAATGCACACACGCTTACAAAGGGCGCTTGCCGACTAATCAGCACCCAACATGATCCCCATCTTACCAGTTACTCAGCGTTGCTAGCCATACACCGCATGGAATCCATTTTCCTTATTCTGGCATTTAGCTCACGAATATGATAAGGTACTGGTGGCTTTAGCAGGTGTGGAGGGGTTGTGGCACATGACGCAAGGCCTACATAAAGTAGCTCGATGGTCTCTCCGTGGATGAGTCGCTGGCACTGAGCTAGATTCTAGCACTCAACCCTCAAAAGTGCATTGGGACTATTCCCCCTCTAATACATTAGCACAGTATCCCCATTCCTATAACATTAAAGCCAACACCGCCTTACAATGACCACCAACCCCCCCCCTACAATGCAAGCAATCGTTATCTCTGCCTTCGGCCCCCCCTCCAACCTCGTCATTCGCACCGTCCCGCTCCCCACTCCCACCCCTGGCACGGCGCGCATCAAAATCCGCGCCTTCGGCATCAACCACGCCGAGATGCATATGCGCCGTGGCGAGTGGGCCGAGTCGGTCCCCATCAGCGGCATCGAGTGCGTCGGGACCATCGACGCCTGTCCCGGCGGCGAGTTCGCGCCCGGCACCGCCGTTGCGTCCGTCATGGGTGGGTTGGGGCGCACCATTCCCGGCAGCTACGCGCAGTACACGGTCGCAAGGGTCGAGAATATTGTGGCGCTTGCAAAGGGCGGCGAGGAGCCGGCGCTGGGGTGGGCGGAGCTTGCCGCACTGCCGGAGTCGTATTGTGTTGCATGGACCTGTCTGTTTCGGAATTTGAGGCTGGAGAGGGGGCAGAGGTTGCTGATTAGGGGTGCGACGTCGGCGTTGGGGAGGGCGGCGCTGAATTTGGCGGTTAATGCCGGCGCGGTGGTGACGGCGACGACGAGGAGCGAGGGGAAGTTTGCGGAGCTTAAGGCGCTAGGCGCGGCGGATACCGTGGTCGAGGGTCCCGGCTTGCCGGATAGATTGCGAGAGAGTGGGAGGGCGGGGAAGTTTGATAGGGTTTTGGAGCTGGTTGGGAACAGCACAGTGGTTGAGTCGCTGACGCTGGTGAAGAGGGATGGCCGGCTATGTCTCGCGGGGTGGCTTGGGGGTCTTGACCCTATCAAGGACTTTAACCCGCTGTTGCAGATGGCCAGCGGGGTGCATTTCAGCTTTTTCGGCAGTTTTGTGTTTGGCACGCCGGAGTTTCCTCTGTCTGATGTTCCGCTGGAGAGCATTGTCCGCGCCGTTGCTGATGGCAAGTTTGACGCGAAGCCGTTCAAGGTGTTCAAGTTTGAGGAGATTCAGGAGGCGCATCAGTATATGGAGGATGGCCGGGCAAGTGGGAAGATGGTGGTTGTTGTAGATGCGTGAGACGGCATAAGAGACGCTGGTGTAAACTAAAGCGGAAATGAAAGCAGAGAGAAAGCTCGGTTGCACGGACCGTGGTGGAGGACATGTCTCTCCGCTAATACACATGCTTAATTGGCCCTCTTAATACTCCCTTGCATATCCTAGTCTCCGATATCAAGTGAAGTGTAGCTTTTAACACCTACCTACCTATAGACATTGCTCTACCTGTTCCCGCTAGTACGCGAAGACAAGGAGGTAAGCCCTTAAACAGGGTAACATGGGCAAGCAATTGTATCCCGCCCGGATGCTAATTCTAAAAATGTCCCTTACGAGTTCGAAGTCGGCCGCCGTCGAGAATCCCTGTCTGATGATTAGGATCCTATTGTCGTCGTGAATCTCTCCGCCGTCTCCACCTGATTAGACGGCCACGAGTATTCCACTCCGAGTCAATATATATACGTTAGTTATCATAAATAAGCTAAAAAAACCTACGTTGTCAACAAGGCAGCGAGGTACCACAGTTCTGTAAGATACTAGCGACTTGGACTGGTGAAGCGAAGAGTAAGATCTCAGTAATAAGACCAAGCAAGCTACAACGTTGCTCGCAAGACACTAGCTAGTAGGACTAGTTGAGCTCTATGTTATAACGTTATAGCAAGATACTGGCCTAAGGGACCAGTTGATCTAGCACTACTAGAAGCAACCAACGGACTGTAAGACACTGGCCTGTAGGACCAGTTGAGCAACAAGGAACACCTGAGCTACGTTTAGCGTAAGAGGGTTAGCTAACAGAAAGCTCTTACATCGAACAAAGTGCTAGAGACAGTCTCTCTCTATCTAGACAGAGGACATATGTAGTATACAACTTTAGCAAGACCTTGACTTGTAAAACCTAGTTAGCAGTATCGAGAACGTAATGCTTAAAATCTCCAAAAAGCTTAGTTAGAAGCTTAACAAATCAGCTTACCGTTGAGAAGGCGGGCAAAAGAAAGCATTTTGAGCTGGTATGGGAGGTAAAGATATTAATGGCCCAGGTTGCCGACATGTGTCGCATAGAATACTAAGTCGTCACCACCTTTACCCCTAGCGGGCGGCTACACCGTACCGAGCAGTTCTACACCGGCAGGCCCACGAGGCCTCCCTATCACCGCTCGAGCTACCACACCCAGAGACCAGTAACGCCGTTAGCCAGACCCCCGCTTACAGCAGTCTCTTAGCTATGCTACAGAGCTGCTCTAGCGCCGGCTCTAGCCCTAGCTACGGCTACGGGTACGGTAGCTGCTATCTCGAGCCCTGTAGTACTGGGGGCGCCAGCCATCATCGTCGCGCAACAAGGCCCGCTGCAGATCCGGTTCCCACGCACGCTCCGTACGGTCGGGGAGCTTTATCAGCTCTGGCGCTACAGGTTCGCCATGATGCCCGCATTTGACGAGCTGCAGAAGCGGTAGGGCTCGCAATAGCACCTAGGTAACGACAGGCAGCTTTTCTCCATGCGGAAGGTCATGTACACCATTCGCATTCTTCGGCACAACTGGTGCCTCTGCTGCGACCTTTCCGCGGTTGACGCCAACGGCAAGCTAATCTGCCTGCACCCCGTCTCGGTCGCGCCTGGCAGCATCACCGATTGCGCCCTCAATCCCGCCATTGATCCCTTCCTCAATCCCGTCATTGATTCCTCCCTCGGTCCCGCCCTCGATCTGTCCCTGAATCCCCTGCTCGTCCCACTCTCGGTCCCGCTCCAGCCTTGCAACGCTGTAATAGCCGTCCACATATACAATACGTGCCGAATTGACGGCATCCCCACCTAGGGATTTGATATCTGATGACATGTCGATCAAGGGACAAGCAGACCATTCGTTAGTGAGTTGGCCTTGCTGCAGGTCGAGAGATCAGTGTCGGCGCACGATGCATAATGGGCGAGCCAGCCGCCTGGACCTGGACGCGCACCTGAAGCGCTCATATTCTACTGGTCAATGGACAAATGCGCCAGCTTGGTTCGCATGTAGTTCCGGGGTTCATACGTTCACGGCGTGCAATACCCCTGCCTTGACCAAGACAGATCCACTTGGCTTTCCTGGCTGCTCATGTCGAGATCGGCCAACGCGGTCGGGTTGGAAGGTTGGATTATGCACATCGGTTCTTGATACCCCTGGCTGCTCACGCTGAGAGTCCTGATCTCAGGGGGTAAAGCAGAGAATCGGCCAGGGCGAACCAGTCGAGATGTTAATCATGCACGTTGGTTCGCGGAGATCGCTCCACGATACAGACACAACGTTTTGTATAGACTCGCCATCCATGTCTGCAGATACGCCCCCTTGCCCCCTCTCCTTGGACGATTTATTTTCCTCCTTAACTTGACTCGCATGAAGCTTCGAGTTGGAACACACTCTTTCGTCCAGACAAAGCCTTATGGTTATCGTGGAAGTTGATTTGACCCGGAACTTATCGCTCGAGTCGCCCCCTGGTAATGCTCCCGCTTTGTTTTGTTTGTTTTCATCGCGGTTTAGGGTTAGGGTTGCCCCCTTTTCTCGTTCACGTCCCCCTTTCGCGTTATCTCGTTCCAGCAGCCCACCGAGGCGCAGCCAACCGCTAATACGGGCATACAATAGAGAACTTTCTACGTTGAAATTGCTTTTTCCGGTGACAGAATGTGACTCGGCGTCTAGTATACCTAGAACAATCAAGATGTCCCTGGGCGTTTTACAAGTTCCTCTCGACTCTTTGGAGTTCCCTTACCGGAGGTAGATCAGCTTTAAATTACGGGAAAGACTTGGGAGAGTTTTTTAAGAACTTGTCCAAAGCAGGCGCTATTAAGGTTCGTATACCCTGCACCGTGGAAGAAGGAAAGTTTGGATAGATCCTAGCGCATTTAGGGCTCTCAGCCGATTAGTATAACGGTCACAGCGTGTGTATTGCAACAGGCTATAGACGACTCTACGAGTACAACCAAACTTGAAGAAGAGAAGAAGAAAAGAGAAAGGAACAGGTCAGCAACCAGGCTTTTATATGTCCAGACAGAGGTCGTGCTCAGCGCAAGCATGACACTCAATGCAAGCGTGACGCGGACATAAGGTTTATTGTACGTGTCCCTGTTGGTCTGACGCAGACATGAGGTCTGTTGTTAGTGTCTCTGTCGTGGCCGTCTGAGAACCTAAGAGTCTGGCCGAGGGTTGCCGAGGCCTACACAAGGCCCAGCCCGTTATAATTAGCTCTGTGGAACTAGAAGGAAAGAGCAAAAGGACTTGCCTCTTCTTACTGGGATCCGATTGTTATGCCTCTACAGCGAGTATCTTGTTGCGGCGGCCAAGGGCAATAAAGAGACTTCGCTGGTCGTTTATCTGTTCTCCGCGGATCGTAAGCTACGAGGTCTCTCTCCCGAATTTTGTTGAAGGCTGACGATCTAGTGCTCGATCCATTGCTCGAACTTATTTCTGCATTCTCCTATAAGCTACAACAATCGGATGGAGAGCTGTACTAGAAGATCGTAGAGAGCTACCGCTGCGATGAGGTTATATACGCACTTTGTATAGGCTCCCTTACGGGGCCTAAAGAGCGCAACGTAAGGATGCTTCTAAGGCCTAAGAACCTGCCTATAGTCAAAGCCTTAAACAGTTTATTCGAAATCCTAGCGATGATGGAGCAATTGCTCCTCGGGAATATCTATAAATGGCTTGCTTTGCACATCGATGAGTAGATTATAAACTACCTCAACTACATTTCTGTAGTTTGGAAGGAGAGGATAAACGAAGGAAAGAAGATTCTTATGTAGTCTCTCGATATTGACAGCATTTGTATGGTTTAGTTCCGAATGCCTACGGCCTGTTCGGCAGACGCAAATACGATCAACCGCCTGTTTGACAACGGTACGCTGTTCCCTAGCGTGACCGATCCTAGCGACAGAGATATATTGCGGCGAAATGTTCTTTCCTCGACATGGTTATCCCGAGTTTCGAAACACTTTAGGAGAACATCCATTACGTTGGCTTTGCAGCCAAGATCCTGATTCGATACGTCGTCGACGAGCTGCCATTATGCAAGAGCAGCAAGAAGAGGAGCCCCACTATCTTTGAAGTCCTTTCCAGCACTTGGACGGCCCTAGAGGTTGTGTAGGTGGAGGCTAACGATGGCGAGTTGACGGAGATTGAGGGACTAGCATCGCTATCTCTCGCATTCACATAGCTTTGTTTAGCTTGCCTACAGCTCTTCCCGTAGCTTCAGGATGCCCTCCCGCCCCGTGAAGACTAGCTACAAGACAATTTCAAGGCCGACGTTAATACGCAATGCGTCGTATACCTCCTGCAACTGGCCTTCGAAGTTGGGTTTCGAACGTCCAAAATCCAAGCCGCCCTGTCCCAGCCCACGTACCCCGACCCCAAGCCCCCTTCCTCGTGGTAGGAAATACCGGACTAGAGAGGGGGTAGGCCTTTTACACGGACATTTTGGTATTTACGAGCGAACGGATTCCTCCCCAGGCTAGCTACTACGAGGCGCCGTCAGCCCAACCCCGAATTCGTCTTGCTCGATATAATAACGGCGTTCTTTGGAAAGTATACTCTTATTCTTAAACAAGGGTCGGAAGATACGCATATAGGTGACGATGTTGGTGAGGGAAACGCTTTGGGCCTGTCGGAAGATACGTATATAGATGACGATGTTGGTAAGGGAAATGCTTTGGGTCCGGAGGAGCAGCGGGGCGGGGCCCCGGTTGCCTCTCGTGCTCCGGGGGACAAGATCCGACCAAGATCCCGTCACTTTGGATCGGCTTCAAAAGCGAGGCACAACAAGGCGACTTCTGTAACAGCAAAGGCACCTCGACAAAACGCTGCGGGCATTCCAAGACGCGAAGCAGCTCGATCCGTTATAGGACGACAGGCCATTATACGTAGCGCAACCGAAGAAGCCGCAGGCCGTGGTAGAGCAGTGCCCGTCTCAAATATTTTTGCCCAATTTCTGCGACCTACGCCAGGTCGCGCAGCGGAGCAGAGTGCCGAGGTGGCACCTAAACCGACAGGCTTGTCGGTACCTGAGCCATCGCACGAGGCAACTGTCCAGGATGTACGAAATCTTCAATCCGAACCCCCCAGCCCTGCGAGAGATATAGTGCCGAGTGTAGTCACTAGTTTTGGTCGCGAAGCTGCTCGCTCTGTTTTCGTAGCGAACCCTAACTGGAAAGCCAGCGCTTAGGGCATCTGTAATACCTTGGCGGTTGCACCTACGTAACGAGGCCGGCTTGTTCCCCCTTTAGCGAGCCGGAATCAGGTACCCAGCCGCACTACTACGGGGTCTGTTCCTACCTATGATGACTTCACTCTAGCTATACCACCCAGCCGCGCAGCTACGGGGTCTGTTCCTGCCCGTAACGATTTCCGTCTGGTTATATCACCTATTTGAGGTATGAATAAGCAAAAACCTGAAGCAACCTAAATCCTACGAAAGCACTTGCGCGCGGAGCCCGACCCATCGACAATTCGACAAGAAAGGTCTATGGAGCCGGCTCCGAAGAGGGCTAAGCCGGCCCCTGTCCCGGCTCCTACGCGAGATAGATAGAAGCGGATTGCCGCAAGGGAACAGAGGAAGCGAAATGCTGTTTATTGGGACAGTCTAGTCGCCCCTATGGACGGGGTCGAGGAAGACGGGGGTTCTTCGGCGCAGTCGGATCCCCTTCCGGTCGTATCAACAACGAGATCAGACCTCTCCTCTATCAAGGAAGAAGTCGAGGAAGAAGAAGAGGAGGTGTTGTAGATAGAGATCCTTTGCTAGATAGTTTCATGTCTGATTCCCATATCAATACCATTGTTTGACAAAAGCTACTATATTACTGTTGGAAAGTCGGGGCACCTTGAAATGCTCGGTTGTTGGAAGATATGGAACTTGAAACCCGGAAGCTGGGTTACCGGTGCCCTATTATTGAGGGGTAACTAGAAACTGGGCAACGAGCCTTTTATTAGGATCAAGGCGATGCCTACCTCTAAAGATGGACACGGACAATCTTCAATCAATCACTTCTTGGTGCTCTGGAGCACCTCAAACCCACTGTCGTGAGCTCTTATCTGTGTGATCACCGTGGAATCGTGGCTGTTGGTCTTCCAACAATTACATTTGAATGTTCGCCTACGTGCAGCTAGAGGCTAGTTAGAAAAGAGAGAGAGGCCCAGTAGTAGAGTACCCCTTGAAGCTTGCAACCTACAGAGCAAGAAGGGCGGGGTCGACGTGCCCTAGAAAATCGGAATCCAGGATTGCACTTGGCCCTATATGGTTCTCTTCGAGATAGCACGTTTGCTGCTCGTCGACAGTCGACGCGCAGATGATCACGTCATGGCACAGATCGCTGTCGGTATCATATATGATGAAGGGGAAAGGCTCCTTCTTGTACACCACGTTTTACAATGCACCCAGTCTTCGCAATGTACCTAGTTCTTTACAATGTACCCAGTCTTCACAATACACCGAGTTCTTCGCAATATACCTAGTCTTCGTAAAATATTTATATGATAGAGTTTTCAGCTTAAATAAGTGCTGAGTACAAGTGCCGAGATATGTAAAAAGAGGGTATAGCTGACAGGAATGATGTGATATTAAGGGGGATTATCTATGCAAGCAGTATGTACGCTGCATGCAATGTGCTACGCTCGGGGTGAACGTATATAGTGGTTTTAAGGTTATGTTCCAAACTCACTTTTCGGCTTCCATAATATAGAAGACACTTGAGCACAGTCTCCACAAGCAACGCATGCAGATGCTTGTCCGAGGGTGGGATGAAAGCCAGTAAGTGAAATCTAGAGATTTGAGTTCCCCTAGACCATGACGGTTTTCTTACATAAGGACGGACTTACGCGAGAGTGACCAGCGTCTTGAACGACAGTCGCGAGAGCGAAGAGCAAGTACACAGCAAAGTAGAGCGAATTGTCCCTGTCTGTGCTGTGCTCTGTCCAGATATGAAGCCACACCTCTATTAATGACATTGGCTCGGCTGTTAGCATACCAAAACAAGCATTATCTTCGCCTGGACTCACGCGGCATTCTCCCGAGTCGTGCGACGACGGCGGTGAGGAGGAGAAAGATGGCTGTTGATGGCAAGCTGGCCGACTTGAAGTAGTACTTATACAGAGAGAAGTCGCCTGCCTGGCGCCTGAGGTAGTTGTACGTATCGCCAGGGGGGTTGTGCTGGGCCTTTTGAGCTGCTTCTTCTACTGCATGCTTGACTGTTGGCGGTTCTGGAATTTGGGTCGAAGACTCGACGTCCTATGATCAAGTCCCGTGAAGACATCGTCCAGGAGGGCCAACCGCTTCCGCGGATACACAGCACGGGCCAGAGCCTGGGAACCCATAGTGCTTTGTCAGTGCCATGTGTACTCTGGGAAGCCTCTCGAAGGGACGAAAACGCTGGACTCACACCTTGCTGGCTTTGTCCTCCGCTGAGGCTCAGCCCCAGGGTCATGTGGTCTCCCCGGATTTAGGAGTGGCCTTGAGACTCACCCAGCAACTGATTCAAGACAATGCGGAGCCTGAATGCTCTGGATAGCCCAGTCAAATCCTGCCTCAGGAGCTAGGTTCTTGATGTGCTTGAGGCAATTCTCGGCGAGTCCCATTATTTTGATACTCCTCATTTGGTCCAGCATCGAGGAGGTTGCCGAGACACGCCTTTGCGCCCCTTGGTTCCAGGCAACCTTGGCGGTAAACATTCCGGACAAACCTTTTCTTTCACTGCAGGGACGACTTCACGAACGGCCAAGAGTCTGTCAACGGGGTGCCTCGCGTTGCTTTCGACAGGAAGTATTTTAAAAAGGTGGAATAGAACTGCACATACCGAAGATAAACACCTACTCCAAGTTCAAGTAGAGAGGCTCATATAACGTGCATGAACATCACGCCTCTTTCGAGCCCGTCAATATCAATACTACTCATAAGCGTGATCGGTGCCCCATTAGTAGTAGTAGTAGCTTAGCTGTTTACTACCACACTGTTTCCCCCATGCCCATCTCGATCCTCCCACCCAATATCTGCCATCAGTACAGATTAAGTTCCTGGTATACTCGGGTTACATAGGGCCGCACATCGATAGAAAGATACCTAGATTCTCTCCTTCGTGCCAACAGCTCAACCACGAACGACTGGTTCGGCGACTCAGTATTCAGGCCCCGCAATAACAAGTCCATGTTATGCGACCTAAGGTATGTACAGTACATAGGTACCTAGGACTCAAGGCTTTCCCGGCCAGACCAATAGCGTATTCACTCCTCACGCCAGCATTGCTGACTGATCACTAACTAAAGTTACCATAGCCACTGAAGCCATCTTGCAGAACCCATCACGCTAGGAGTTGCACATGGCTCAAACCACAGAGACACCGAACGGAGTGTGCTCCTAGGTTCAAGGAGTGCCAGTGAACAGCAATCGGCGATAGAAATACAGCCGAAGTCGACACACCATCCAGAGTGTTGCCGCCAGCGGCCCACGCCGTCTCGAAAGCTAAGCGCGGTCGTCTCCTCTGTCTCAGCTTCAGTCTGCTCATTGTAGATAAGACATTAGGAGGACGATTAAATAAGATACACTAGCCTACCAAACATCTGTCCATACTGCCGTTAACCCTTTGAGATGTACTCAATCCCGGACCGTACCGCAGCACCTCCTGAGCGGGTACGACGAGACACTGATCAAGTTATACATGTACTAGTATATACATTGGGAGACCAAGCGAATAGGTACAGTAGGCTCGAGCCCCCACTTAGTATCTGTCGGTGCCGCGGGTGCGCCTTCCAGACGCAGCTGGGGCTGCCTAAGATAGGCGAGCAGGATACAACGAGGGAGGGCGTCGAGGTGCTAAAACTGACACAGATTCACTTCGGTGAAGACACTGTCGCGATGTGCTGCAGTGCATATTCCAACCTAGACAACCGCTGCACCAGAGAGCTTCTGCCCTGGCCCAGGCACACGTCAACGCCCCTCAAAGTTCCGTCGGCGAAATTACTCCACCCGCCGCCACTCCGGCACAACGACATCCCCAACCCTCACTGTCGGAAACTGCTTCTCCCTCGTGATCAACGCCGCCTCGGCACCGTCGCTCTCTCCACCTCTGTAGCACATATGTACCCCAAAGAACACCTTCCCATCAAACCTCCTTGTCTTAGACAGCGTGACAAACGGCTCCTCGCTCTTCTCGGCCGTCTCTTGGTCGATGCAGACCATGTGACACCTCCTACACGCGCCGAGCATCTCGAACTCGTGCTGCTGCTGGCCGATCCTGATGCCTGACCATGAATCTTCCGCGTAGGGTGCCATATGGACCTCGGCATCTGCAGGGGCGATGGCAATATTAGCCCGGAATACAGCGGGAGATATCTCCTTCGGGTGGGTTCCGGCGAGTTGGATCTCTTGGTTGAGGGCGTCAACGCTGGCGAGGGTGATGGCGAGGATGGGACTTTCGTTGGAGAGGAGGATTCGTCGCGGCCCGGCCTTCTCCGAGTCCGAGTCTGGCGGAGACGGCGGGAAGGAGCCGGAGAGAAGGGATCTTCTGGTTGGAGCGAAGGGTAATTGGTGTTTCTGCAGGTGGGCTTTGGAATATCTGGCGCTTTTGCCTTGTCCGCCAGGCGGGAACCGGGCTAGTAGACATGGGACTCCGAGAACGTCGGAGAAGAAGCTGTTGATCTTTGCCGACGAATAGGCTTGTGCCTGGATCTGGTCTCCGCAAACCCGGGAAGACCTGGACTGGGGAGCAGTGGAGAAGAGTGACGGCTGTTTAGAGAGCGGTATGCTGATCTCTCTAGGTACCTCGGCCGGGATTTCTCCCGCGTATGTGACTCGTAGCTCTCCCTTCTCAAAATCTATCCATGGCCGTACGAGGGCCATCTTGGGATGCCGTTTCTGACTCAGCGCCTGACCGGTGCCCTGGTGTAGCAGACACCATTCCCTGTCCCAAGCGAGCCCTTCTGGTCTGACCTCCCAGTCGACCCCTGGGGGAACCTGAAACGCGCCGCAGCTCTTGATGGGATACACGGATATGCTGTGAACATGAAATCGTGATGAACCATGGGGTTGCAAGACTGGCTCTCTGACGAGTGGTGGTGGGCAGGCTTCCCGATAGAATTCGGCAATGAAACCGATAAAGCTGTCCACGTCCGAAATCGTGCTCATAGCACCGAGACTGGCCCGAACCACGCCGGTTGGCTTCCCAGCCATGATGTCGTTCTCGGTGCCGCACCGAAATCCCGAGCTGAAGTTCTGTCTCATCTCCCAAGGCTCCAATCCGAGGGCCGAGGCGATGCCGCCGGGATTGCAGACGCCGCCAGTGCGGATATGAAAGCCTCTTAGCGTAGCGAGCTTCTCAACCTCTGTCAGGCTCACCCAAGCTCCTAGGCTGTTGCGGATGTTGAAGGAAATAATGGGGCCACTTCCGAAACTCTTGTCTATTGACTGCGGGTCCGGGGAGTAAAGGACACAGACTGTCTCGCCATTACCATGCCTCAGCGCCTTGAGCCCGCGGTAGAGTCTTCCGGTTAGAAAGGAGGTGTGCGCTGCGACGTCGAGCATCGAGCCGAAGAGCTGCTTATGCACCTCCAGTGCAGCGTCAAGGGCAATTATGCTGTGGATGGGCAGTGTGCCATCCTCGAGTCGCTCGTGCAGAAATCGGCTCTTGGGCGCGTGCCACTGTTCTTTCAAGCAGACCACCATATCCACGGTCCCGCCACCAAAATACCTCCTCGAGCTGAACACCCCCTCCGCTTTCCGCCTCACAATGAGCGCGCCTAAATCCGGGAAGCCGAATATTTTGTAGAAGCTGAGGACGGTAAAGTCGGGGGCCGCCTCAGCATGACCGAAATCCAGGGGAGAGGAGCAGACCAGCGCTGCGGCATCCAGCATCGTGTAAGTCCTCCTGGTTCCATAACGAAGTCTCTCTGCCCAACTCAGGGGGTACCGGCGGCCGTCCATGTTCGACTGCGCAGGGTACGCGAAAAGAACCGGCCGGTCTCCACCGTCATCTCCAAAAGGGCAGTCCCCCATGAGCCAAGCGCCAACCCGCTTGTCGTCAAGACAAAGGCTATTTCGAGCCTCTTCTCTGGCACCTACAAGACTGGTGTGGCTCCCCTGATGGTATGCATAGTCGAAGCCATCCGGCTCAGCTCGCAGGGCATCAACCACCAACTTAACTCCCGCTGTCGCATTGGCCACAAACACCAAGTCGAACTCGGCCGGATCGGCGTTGACGAAACGAAGAACGCGCAAGCGAGTGTCTTCGATCCGCGTTGTCGACAATTGAGAAGACGCCGAGGCCGAGTGCGGGTTCCCAAAAAGGTTGGAGGCCATCTCCTTGGCGAACCTGTCCATCAGAGACTTGGGGTAGAGGGTTGTCCCAGCATGGTCGAGGTAGATCGACCCTGCGCTTCAGTGAGTATAGGATGATGTCTGAAAAATGGGGGAAGAATTGCCTTTCAGCATTGGATATTCATGATTCCTAAACTCCTCGACACGGGCGTTGTAACCAACGGTCGCTGTGTTGTTGCCCATTGCCATGCCCCTTGTCATTGTTATCGTTATATCCGTGTCTCAAGTGATAAGAGACAGTCCTGTGACAATCCGACGGCGAAGGCAGGCTTCTGACCATGACACTGGGCTCTGCATTCTTCTAGAGATGAGGAGCACCGGTGGCGTCCAGAAGGGTCTCTATCAATCGGCTTGCAGAAGAGATAAGGTACGGAGCAAGCACGGCTGTTGTCGGCCGGTGCCATTGTTGTCTTGGGCTCGGGCGGTAAACGGAGTTCGCCCCCTTCCACCTTTCAACGCGGGGTCTGTGGGTCCTTGGCGAGTGACCCACATGAGGTCACAATCTGCGCCACACCTTGCCAGCCCAGCAGCCACACACTTACCCAGCCACCAGTTTTAATGGAGACACGCTTGTGGCACGCGTAGCGCGCGCTAACACGACCCACTGACGCGTCGCGTCCCGCGATGCAGAAGGGCGGGTGCAAGGCGGTCCATGACTAGTGGGACGGAAGTGCCTTCCTTGCAGCATGCTTCTCTCCACCAGTGCAGCTTCGTCCTTCCATTTTTGAAAGTTCAACAACCGCCAATTGCACGTTCCCGACTGCGAGAATGGCACCTGTAACACTTGGAAAGAGGACTCGAAGCTCCAGGGAGCCGGGTAAGTGTGCTACTCGTCCTTCCCTCCGCCAGGGAAGCAGCGATTGACGCGCGTCTTGTAGAGCCGACACTTAGTCTCGACTTCTCGGCAAAGCGTGCGCGGCGAACGCCCAGGAAGATCAGAGAGAAGGAGCACATCACCGTCCACGATTCCGAGAATCAGGAAAATGAACAGCCGGAATCTGACTCGGAGGAGGAGTTGACACCCAAAACATCCCGATCGAGGCGAACCTCCATCGCCAGCACAGTCAAGAGCTGTAAGCTCATCGGAGCAGCGGATGCGGTTCGATTGCTAACTTTGCTGCAGACAATGTTGCTCCCGTCACTCCTTCGACGCCGCGCCACTATGATGTCTTCGCCAGGGGCACGACGACACCCCGTCACCGTGTCATGTCTGTCGGCAGACTCTCGAAGCGGATGACACCCCAGTCTCCCTTGACTCCAAGCGCACTGCAAACAGTCTACCACCAGGCGAGACAACTCTTCTCGCGCAGCGCAGATCCCGGGCAACTGATCGGACGCGACGAGGAGCGCGCCCAACTACAACAGTTCCTTGAACGCTGCAAAACCCCTCGCCCAAGCGGGTGCCTCTACGTCAGCGGTCCTCCCGGAACAGGCAAGAGCGCCATGGTAAATCGGATTACTGAGGAGGCGGTATCGGAGTCGGGTTCCATCCGGAAGGCCTACATCAACTGCATGAGCATCAAGTCGTCGAAGGACTTGTACATCGCACTGTTGGAGCAACTCGCCGGCGATGCCGACATGTCGGAGAGCGACATCGTGGAGGCCCTGCAAAAGCTCTTCCTTCCGAAGAAGACAACTGATGTCTTCTTGGTTGTGTTGGATGAGATCGATCATATTCTGACGATGGACCCCGACAGTCTCTACCGGGTGTTTGAGTGGGCCCTGCGGCCAACCTCAAGGCTCACCCTCGTGGGCATCGCCAACGCGCTGGACCTAACCGACAGGTTCCTCCCGAGGCTCAAGTCACGGAACCTCAAGGCGGAGCTTCTCCCGTTCCTGCCGTACACCGCGCCTCAGGTGAAGAGAATCATAACGGAACGTCTTAAGAGCCTCGCCCCTAAGGGCGCTCCAGCCGACTTTATCCCTTTTTTCCACCCCGCGGCTATTGAGCTTTGCTCTCGCAAAGTCTCCAGCCAGACGGGCGACCTGCGCCGGGCGTTCGAGATCTGCCGGCGGGCCCTCGACCTAGTCGAGAGTGAAACCCGCCTCAAGCACGAAAACGAAGTCAAAGAACAAATCCTTCTCATGAGCCCCTCCCGCAAGGTCCTCGGCGAGAACCGCAACCTCGCCTCCTCAGCACGTTCCTTTTCGGGCACACAGTCCATCTCAACCGCCCTCCACAAATCCCTGCAGACCCTCACAGTCGAAACCGCCCCGCGTGTGACCATCGCCCATCTGAACAAAGTCACAGCAGCAGCCTTCAGCAACGGCGCCACCCAGCGCCTGAAGACACTCAACCTGCAGCAGAAGGCAGCACTGTGCTCCCTGCTGGCTATCGAAAAGCGGAACCGCTCCGTCTCCCAAACCCCATCCTCATCATCCACTCCGACCACGCCTTCCACCAAGACACGCACTTCGGTGTCGGCGCCGACAGTCAGGACACTCTACGAAGCCTACTGCACCCTCTGCACGCAGGACTCGCTCCTCCACCCGCTGTCGAGCTCCGAGTTCCGCGAGGTGGTGAGCAGTCTGGAGACACTATCTCTCATCACGCCCGTGGACGGCAAGACGGGGTCGTTTGTCGGCATTCAGGGGGGCACGACGACACCTACCAGCGGCCGCGGAAGGGGCAGGAAGAAGGACGTTTTTGCTTTTGGGGGCAGCGGAAACGCGGGGTTGTTGGGAGATGAGAAGAGGGTTGCGAGCTGTGTGGGTGAGAAGGAGATGGAAACTGCTGTGGACGGGATGGGGGCCGGGATTCTGAGGAGTATCCTCAGCGGGGAGGCATTGGATTGAACACTTGTGCGTCTTCTACATTGTGTGGTTTTGGCGTTTTGTTTGTTTAGTCTGGGTTGATTTTAGAGAGGGGATTGCGTGTTTTGGCATGGCGCGGATGCATGGCATAGCCTGGTGCGATATTACGAGCTGTTTATGGTGTTGGGCTGCTATACAGTATGGATAGGCGTTCTTGGGATGGGTAAACTGACACTGCGGTATATTGTCGGCTGGGTTGTTGTTTGACCGTCATTGTACCATACTTGGCACCGCTGTCGTTGGGTGTAAGGAGAAATCGTATCTGATTACCTACGGTGTCAACCTAACCCAGAATGGGGGTCTGGAGCTCGCGGCCAACCCCATTGACCGCTCGGGTACTGGGGGTGGTCGTTGATATCAGAGAGTGCTCAGCCTTAATAATCTATAGGTGACTACTTATGCGACTGACTGACCCGGCACCTCATCTTCATCCATCTGGCTGCTTCTCTCATGAGAGATGATGGAACAAACTGGAACATTTGCCGACGACGGGTTCACATCCTAGCTTGGTAGGTTACATGAACTGCGAACAATAACTCGACGACCAGCAGAGAGCGCTTGTAATGCATGTTGCTTGCTCGCTTCAACCATAGCAAGTGCATCAATCTTCTCCCCTTAACGCCAAGATATACCAAGAAAGTCTAAACTCGGAGAGGCAATACAACATACACCTTCCTCGCCACTCAACTATGCGTCGGCATAGCAACATCGGCCTTCTTCGAGATGGCGTCCTCCCCGCTCCACATGGTGGTCACCGTCTTGAGCTGCGTGTAAAAGTTGACGCCCGGCTTGCCGTAGAAGGTGCTGGCCCCGCCGCCCGCGACGCTCTTCTTGTTCCCCGTAAAGCTGAACATTGGAAGGGGCACCGGGATGGGGACGTTGATGCCGACCTGGCCCGCTTCGATCCGCCGTCTGAACGTCTCGGCCGTGGGGCCAGATTTGGTGAAGATGGCGACGCCGTTGCCGTACTCGTTGGCGTTGATCAGGTCGATGGCCTCCTCCAACGTGTCGACGTTGAGACACACCAGGACGGGGCCGAAGATCTCTTCCCTGTAGCACTGCATCTGCGGCGTGACGTTGGTGATGATGGTGGGCGCGACCCAGTTGCCGTTGGGGTACTTGGGCGGCTTGTAGCCGCGGCCGTCGAGGAGGATGGTCGCGCCTTCGGCTTCGGCCGACGCGATGAGGGACTCGATGCGCGCCTTGCTCTGTGGCGTGATGACGGGCCCCAGGTCGGCGCCCTTCTCGAACCCGCCGTTGACGGAGAGAGCCTTGGCGCGCTCGGCAAGCTCGGGGAGCCACTCCTTGGTTTCGCCGATCATGACCAGCGTGGACAGGGCCATGCACCGCTGGCCGGCTGCGCCGAACGCGGCGCCGACGACGGCGTTGAGGAAGTGGTTCTTGTTGCAATCGGGCAGGACGGCGGCGTGGTTCTTGGCGCCGAGATTGGCCTGCACGCGCTTGCCGTTGGCGGAGCCGCGCGAGAAGATGTACTCGCCCGCCTTGTTGCCGCCGACAAAGCTGATGGCCTTGATGGCTGGCTCATCCAGAAGGAAGTTGACGGTACGGTGGGCGCCGTGCACAATGTTGACGACACCTTCCGGGAAGCCCGCCTTCTGGCAGAGCTCCGCCAGGATCATGGCGGCGCCGGGGTCCCTCTCAGAGGGCTTCAGGATGAGCGTGTTGCCCGTAACGGTGGCAATCGGGATGCACCAGAGCGGAATCATAGCAGGGAAGTCTGGGATGGTCAGCATTCACACTCGAGCGAGAGGTGGATAGCAAGACACTCACTGAACGGGCAAATCGCGGCCACGACACCCAGCGGCTCACGATACGTCCTCGTCTCCATATCCTTGGCCACCTCCAGCACCTCGCCCTTGAGCAGCTCGGGGGCAGCGCAAGCAGCCTCGGCTACTTGCAAACCACGGAGCACATCGCCCTTGGCATCGGCAAACGTCTTGCCCTGCTCGAGCGTGATGCTTGCCGCCAGGCGGTCCCAGTTCTCGCGGATGAGCGACACGAACTTGAACATGATTTGCTGGCGGTGCAGCACGCTGGTGGTGCGCCATGTCTCGAAAGCCTTCTGTGCTGAGGCCACTGCTGCCTTCAGCTCCTCTTCCGTGTTTTGCGGCACGCGGGTTACCAGGTTGTTTGTGGCGGGGTCGTGGACGTCGATAAACTGGGAGGCCTTGGACTGGATAAACTTGTTGTCGATGAAGTAGGGCGTGTCGTAAGCTTCCCGGATTTGGTCGTGTGCGGTAGGGAAGCTGGTTGCCGTGCTGGCCAACCCAGCTGCTGCGGCGGCCGGACTTAGGTGTTTCGCCGTGGCATGTAACCTCCTCACCGCTGTTGCCGAGAGGGCGGACTTGACCGGGGCCATTCTTGTGGAGGAGGCGAGAAGGGATGTCCTGGTGGAATTGAAAGATCTCGAAAGACGTCCGGCGATGGCGGACGCTGAAGCGGCTCGAGTTGCGAGACGGCACATTGTGAGAACTCGGAAGAGGATAGAAGAAAGTGGCTGGGAGCGGTGTTTGCGAGTTGGACACGGTCCGGTCAGTTGCAGCTCGGAGGACACCGGCCGCTATTATTACTGCCGAAGAATTGATTGGTATTCGCCCCCATGCGCCGGTTTATCGACGTGCACAGCCTGTTGGCACTTGCATCGCAGGCGGGTTTGTCCCCTTTATCCAACCCTACACTGCGATGTCGCACCCGGCAGGCGGCCGGGACAAGTGCCGCGGTGAAGACCGGGCATGGGGGAACAGGCGGCGAACTGTGGATTCTCTCCGCACGCTTCAAAGCCGCGTCCTGCCGACCGCCAATCAGCGACCTGCAATGCAAGCATTGAACTGGGGGAGATAGGCGGGGCCCGCCGAGAATCTGGGGAGAAGCACCGGATTTGGGACGGTTATGGGGTGAGCTCGGTTTGAAACGGAGTCCATTGCGCAAGAACTAGAATTGAGACAAAGTTACAAGCTCCCAAACAACGACTAGCTATGTGCCCAATACTAACGCCCGTGTATTTTCTGTGCCTAGAATACAGAGACGCCACGAGACTCCCGAAGACCATAATAATAAGCAGAAAGCGGAGCAAGACTATCGGTCTCGAAACCTGCGGCTCCGTGACCCAACCACCCGTGTAGACGTGGCTAAGGCTTGTGTTCGGTCAAACCCAGGATAACGTCGCGGCCCCGGAAGCACGGCGCCATTTACGACTGGCTTCGGGTGGCACGCTTGGTAGCCTCCTTGGCGGTGTCGGCGCCAGTCGCGACGGCCGAGGCAGCCTTGTCCTTCACTTCCTTGGCCTTGTCCTTCGCATCAGCAGCAACCTTCTTGGCCGCCGGCGCGGGGGAGGAACCAAGGCCGAGGAGACCAACGAGAAGGGCGACGACGGTGACGAAAAGAGCGGCAAGACCACCAGCGATCTCGGGCACAAACTTGATCGCCTCGATGGGGTCCTTCTTGGCAATAGTGAGGAAGAGGTCAAACTTCTCCAGGATGTAGGTCTTAGGGTCGTCAAGGAACTTGAGGTCGCTAGGCGACTTGGGAGTGTCCTCGACCTTGGGCTTGTCGGCCTCCTCGGCAGCCTTCTCAACGGGGTGCTTCTTGAAGAAGGTCTCCTCGGCGAACTTCTTGGCGTCCTCGACGGAGTGACCGACGTAGATGTTGTCAAAGAGGATGTTGTTCTGCATGGTCCAAATCTCGAAGCCAATCTAGCAGAATGTCAGTTCCAGCTCAAATCCAAGCTGAAGCAGGAAAACTCACAGCGCCCATGGGCTCAAAGTTGGCCGGGTGCTTATCCTCAAAGTAGTCGGGGTTCTTGATCTTGCGAGGAGCCCAGGGACCCTTGTAGGCCGGGTTGTCAATGTACGGCGCAGTCCACTTGCCCTTGTAGGCGGGGTTCTTCTTCATGGGCTTGGTCCACGGGCCACAGCCAGAGACCTCGGCGCACTTGGGGTTGGCAACAGTGGGAGGAACCCAGTCGCCATCCTCCTCGTCATCCCAGTCCTCGGGCTTCTGAGCCTCGGGGTCAGGGATGAACTGCGGCTCGTCAACAAGCCAGTCCTCAGGCATCGTAGCCTCCTCATCAACAATCTCATACGGAGCATCCTCATCCCAGTCGTCAGGCTTCTTGGCGTCGGGGTCCGGAATACGAGCCTCATCAACCCAGTCATCAGGCTTCTTATCCTTGGGGTCGTCGATCTCCTTGGGAGGGTTGACGGCAGGGTTGAAGTCCTCAAGCAGGCTGCCCTCCTTGACCTGCTCGCCGTTCTGCTGGATGACGTATGTGTTGTTGGGGTGCACGATGAGCGTGTAGAGCTCCGTGGTCTTGACGATCTTGGCGGTGGGAGGAGAGGTCAGGTGCTTCTCCTCGTACTCGCCCGTCTTCGGGTTCTTGTGGTTGAAGATGAAGTGGACCTTGTTGGTGTGGCCGCACTTGTCGGGGCCGAACATGATGACGTACGGAGTTGTGTTGGAGAACTCGTCCTGGTGGAGGGACTTGGTATCCCGCAGCAGTTTCATGTACGCGCCACCGCACTCGAGGCCATCTGCGAGCCGGGATGTTAGCCCTAGCGTGGGATCCAGTTGGGATTAGGACGGGAACTTACTCTGCAACTTGACCTCATACTGAACCACCAGGGTCTTGCCCTTGGGGTCAATCTTCTTCGGGAACTTGGCAGAGATGGCGTGGTGGGCGGCGGCATTCTTGACAACAAGGCCCTTGTCGCCCTCCATGCCCTTATAGACTGTGGGCTCCTCAACCGACCACTCGCCCACGTACGCCCACTCCTCGTCGCTGCCCTTCGTATCCTTCTTGGCATGCGAAGGCTTCCATCGCTGTTCCCAATCATCGGTGAACTGCTCGAGGAACGGGGCCTTGAGCTTCGTCGGCTGCACCAGGGTGTCAGTATGTGACTCTGCAATGCGCGTTCCAATGATAGCTGGCGCTGTATCTGCCGAGACGAATACGTGGGAAGTGCAGCTTCATTGAAGCTTAGGAGATACTCACGGTGAAGGTTGGGAGCTCGGGAGTACTCTGGGTGGCCGACTCAGCGACCGAGCTGGACGAGCTCTCGTCCTTGAGCACCTTCTGGTCCTCGGCGTTCACGCCACCGACCAGAAGGGCTGCGCTGGCGGCAGCAGCAGCGACGTTGAACCTCATTTTGCAGCGCCGAGTGCTATCTCAAGCGACTCGGCTAGTGGGCCGACTGAAGCGATGGGCAAACCGACGGGAGGGTCAATGGAGAAAGGAAGGAACTGTCTATGGAGACAGACGACACAATTGGGTTGGGCAATGGATGTCGCTCCCAGAGCTCGAAGAAAAGAGAAAATCCACCGAGGGCGTTGCAGGCAGCTGGTGTGGTGAATTTGAAGCTCGGGCAGGCGATTTCTGACAACGTGTCTTTAACAGAAATGCTGAGCTCCTGAGCTTCCATCCTCGGCCGGCAGCTGAGCGCTGCCGCGGGACTGCGGGGGCAGCAAGGGGGGCGGGTGGTCGAACCGGTTGGCCCGAGTGCCTGAACAGGCATGTTACATAGAACACCTTGGAACCTTCCATTATTGGATGGCCCGAGTCTCTTGAGAATCAACAGCAGACCTCAATTCTCCATGCATTGGCACTGGACAACAAGCTTTCCAGAATTCTTTATTAGGAGCCCTAAAGTTCACCCACAAGGCCGCTAGCACTACAATTCAGCTTCCTGGTTCTCAACTGACATTCACATGGAATCCGACACGCTCTACTTTGTGCCTGGAATCTTGGCCCAAAGAGCGTAAGCAAGCGGAACATGAAGTGTCACATCGGGGAGGTAGTTCACGGCATACCATGGCGATGTTGGCAGAACTCACAAACATATGTAACGTATGTAAGCTGTGGTTGTGAGCCTCTTCACAGTGTCACAGCAATTGCGAGTCGAGAAAAGAACGCGGACACCTGTGATTTTGCATCTGACTGATATGGATCCTATGATTATGAACATTACGGGCAGCTAAGAAAAGTTCGCGACTGTCTGGAGACAGGGGTCCCGTCGTTCAAGAACCACCTGCATGCGAACCACAGCTTCATTCGTCCATTTAGCCCCAAATTGCCTCATTTGCAGTCTGATACTGCCGCCGCATAAAAAATCCCGATAAGACAGCCTCAAAGGCAGTTGGGCGAAAACTACACCTCTTTGGCCGTTTCCTTTTGTGGAACGCACCAGGGCTGTATATCTCGATCGCGCCGCCAACAAGCCCCAACTCGACGACGAGATGACCACATCAGCCAACGGCCAACTGGCCGATAACAATGACCATCTGGTCCAGTCCGACAATCCGGACCATCCGGCAAACCTGATTCCATCACTATGCGCCAAGTTCTGGACGCTAGGTTGGGTCACAGGCACGGGCGGAGGAGCCTCGATCCGTGAAGGGTATGTGCCTCGAACTCATACTTCGGCCCCTCCTTGCCCCACTATCACGGCCGCGGATGCTAGAAAAGCATTAACCATGCGCCGGCAACAGTGACCTCGTCTACATCGCGCCATCCGGCGTGCAAAAGGAGATGATGAAGCCATCCGACATCTACGTGCTGTCGCTGGCCGCGCAGGCGCAGTCCCTGGACCGGCGCAACCGTGTCTACCTGCGCAGCCCGCCCAACTACAAGCCGAGCCAGTGCACGCCCCTCTTCCTGGCCGCCTTCACGAAGCGGCGCGCCGGCTGCTGCATCCACACGCACTCGCACTGGGCGGTGCTGGTGACCCTGATCCTGGAGACACAGGGCCCCGGCAAGGACCGCGAGTTCCGCATCAACAATATCGAGCAGATCAAGGGTTTTGGGAGAGGGTTCGAGAAGACCGGCAACCTGGGATACCATGACACTCTGGTCATTCCCGTAATTGAGAATACCGCACATGAGGAAGACCTGACTGAGTTCCTCGAGGAGGCGATGGACAAGTACCCTGATACTTATGCCGTGCTGGTGAGGAGGCATGGTGTCTATGTCTGGGGCGACAACGTGCACAAGGCGAAGACTCAGTGCGAAAGGTGACGCCTATTCCCTTCAGTCCCAAAATTCGACGTCACCTGCTAACGTTGAGCTAGTCTTGACTATCTTTTCCAGCTGGCAGTCGAAATGAAACAGCTCAACCTGCCATGGGTAACCGACATTGAGCCGGTGAAGCCTCGGAGGTGATAGAGAAATCGATACCCAGTTTTCAGTTCACCGTTTAGACTTCACCCAACGTGAATTGAGTGGCTAATACAACCAACCCATATCAATTCAAACCTGCCTTATACAGCCTAACCACCTTACCCAAAGCCAATGCCCGTCCCACCTGAGTCCATTACATCCTCCACCCAACACCTTGACCCACCCACCCTACGCAAACCCAGAATTGAACACCATCCTCACTCACACCTTCAAACCCCAACGTCACCTAGCTCAGAGCGCCATAACAGCAGCCAAGAACCCAAGGATGCCAACCACACTCCCGGAGACCTGCATCAGCTGCGAAGCAGCAGCAGTCGAGGACGTAGCAGCAGCGCCGGAGCTAGTAGCAGAGGCCTCGCTGCCGCTCGTGCTGGAAGGGTTCGAGTTGTCGCTGCCAGAAGAGGAGGCGCCGCCGTTGTTGCCGTTGTTGCTACCCGAGGAGCCGGTGGGCTGCGGGGTGCCGGCCGACGCGGTGAAGTAGTTTGCACCGATGCACTGCTCAACGCACGACTGGTAGGCGGCGATGTCGGACTCGGTGCCGTTGCCCTTGGGGCAGTTGCCCACGCAGGTGTTTGTCGCGTTGACCTGGGTGCCAATTGTTAGTGTTATGCTCATTTCGAGTCAATTCTGGGACGTCGTCTGTGGCTCGTGACTGTGGGTGGCGGGAGAGGGGTCCTAGAGAGCCATACCTGAGAGTCATTGGGGTTGGGGACCGCAATGCACTTGGAAGTGCATTGCACGTCGCCGGGCTTGCAGGCCTCGATGCACTTGATCATCTCGGCCTGGGCGGCGCTCTGCGAAGCTTGAGCAGCATCGACCGTGGTAGACGCGGCACTGCTGCCAGAGGTTGTTGACTGGGCGTTCGCGAACAGGGCGAAGGCGCCGGCGAGGACGATCGGGGTGAAACGCATGTTGGATGCTCTGATGGTATTACAGATATTAAGTGAGTAGTTGTAGGAGTAAGTACTGCTTCAACGAGTGTAGTACTGTACAATACAATATGAACGAGGGCAAAGACAGCGAGCGTCGAGGTCAGCCGGGCCAAAACAATGCGAGGAGGAATCTGAATTCCTCTCCGTGACGCGGGCTGGGCATTCTTTAATAACCTCAGCGCCAGGCGCCAGTCAGAGCTGCAGCTCGAGGGCGCGATTCTGGCTGCCCAGTGACCGATGGGCACTCTCTCCCTCCACTCGGATCTGCAGCCTGCGATGCTGCCCCAGCCGTACATGTACCATCGGACTGTGCCATACTGTTTGTCCCCACTTCCTTAATGCGAGGGGGATAATGCTCCGACTCCCTCCCATTCATGATTCGCGCCACACGGCAATGGATGGGGAAAACTAGGTGGCTGACTGGCAATAGGCCAGCGAGTCAAGGGGGTCAAGGGGGAGGCGAGACTCGCGTGACGGTCCTATTCCTCCTTCTCCCTTTGCCGGCAGTCTCTATCATCGAATTTTCTTCGCATTCTACACGAAACACAAGTGCTACATGACCGCTCGTGACGAGAGGTTGCTAGGAGGGAAACAGATTAAAATTGCGACTGCAAGCCGAGTCAGCCCAGTCGTGCATTGCCCGATCTAGCCGTCCGGTCACTCTGGGCGCCAATCAGGATCCCGCAGTTCGCGTAAACATGTGCCGGGGTCGAGGCGACTTCCAGGTTCTGGCAAGCAGGGCGGAGAGGCGCGGGTTTTGCGCCATGAGAAAGCCTTGAAACAATCAACGATTTGAGGGGTGCTTGATGCTCTGTACATACGTACAAACCTACACAGTTGTTACGCTGCTACTTTTTGAACGCAGGAGGTACACCGTCCTGGTGAAAGATTTAGGTGAGGTGTTGTTTTGGTGAAGTCAATGGTGAGGAGGCTGCAGCTGGGGAAGCCCACTGGCGCTGGCTCGCGCCGAGCCGCTAAACCCAGTCCATCCCATCACTTGACAACGGACGTTGGTTGTTTCAGCTGATGTTGACGGAGCTGTGGCGGTCCACGTCACCTAACGCTCAGACGACGCTACACTAGGTAGTGTAGACAGTACCCTCATTCCTTGCTCAAGGTAATTGTAGAAGCAGACAGAAAAGCCCACTGGCACCCGATACGAGGGATGAATGAGTGTTGTTACGTTCAATGTGAGGCGCGCATGTGCCAATCACTTCTCTCGAACGTTCTTTGCGCCCTGGCAACAGCAACCCTATCCTTGACTTGCGCCCAAGGAGTAACCTGGCTCCGGTTTCATGCTGCACTGTGTACCACGGTACTTTGGACGGAAAACAAGGAAAAGCAAAGAGAAATCGACAGAAATTTCCAACACGCACTCTCAATGCGATGGGTCGCGTAGGATAAAAATAATACATCACATGCCACGGGAACAGAAGCGGCGAAGGTTTCAACACTCCACTCTGTTCACCATGGCCCCATGTTCCCGTGTTGTATCGATCGGCCAGGCGAGATCGGCTCATCTCGGCTCCACAATGGAGCAGGCATGCCCGGACGTCTGATGCCGAGTATGATTCTGATCCGGGCCGGGCCGGCGAAGGAGAGAACATCCCAATCCATCGCGGCTGTCAACATTCGGATTCGCCTCCTCGGGTCGAAGGCACACATAACTCTGTAGTCCAACTACGTCGTTCCCTTCACAATGCATCCGGCGACTTAAGCCTCGTCAGGTCCGTCGCCCGGTACCGGTAACGAGATGGAGGAACTCCTGAAGCTGCGCCGCCTTCCACGACAGCTCCTTTGCCGAAGTGTGCCGCACGGACTGCGGCCCGGACAGGGCGAGGTTCGGCTTGCCGATGCCGCTCTACTGGTGTGCCCCTTCGACGGCCCTCCATGATGGTATAGATGGTATAGTTGCCTTCCTTCTCAGCTGGCCGGGGCAGTCGAACTAGTGATGATGGCATTGGTGGAGGTTTTGCTCGAGAGGTGCGTCCTGGATTTTCGAAGCAACGTCCGGCCTGGAGAACCGTAGAATGGCGAAAGAGGTTCTCAGCCAGAAAGAGCCGATGGTTCTGGAAGGTTGAGTCCGTGTTACTCCCTTTACACGGTCGCCGTATTCGAGGCGGAGCCGAATCGACCCAGACAGGCATCCGATGGTCCCCGGGTATGGTAACCGCCGTCGACCGTCTGATCTGGGAGTGCATCTCTCGCCCTACGGGTCCTTTCTCTGCTTTTCGTCCCTACTCACACCAGCTCCGCACTTCCAGCCGCAACGAGCGGCTTCGCATCCGCCCAGCGTAATATGACAATGTCGCTCTCCCTCGCGCTGAAGACGTCATCCGCATCCACCCCGCGCCCTCTCACAACCGCGTTCTTCAGCAGCCGAATGAACACGGCCGACTCCAGGTCCGGCGTGTCAATCATGTTGAGCCCCACGGACGTGTCGTTCAGGTTCTGCAGATTCGGCGGGAAGGAGGACAGGAAAGAGGACAGGTAATGGTTGTGCAGCAAGGCCTGGTGACGCGTGGCATAGGCCAGCTCCATCTCGGACAGGCGCGCCCGCAGCTCGTCGGTGGAGAGGTAGTGCAGAGTGTGCTTGTCGATCTTGGCGATGCGGGCGCGCAGGTAGCTGCGCACGAGGTAGCGGTATCGCTCGAGCTCGGTCTGGATGACGATGAGGGCGAAGTTGGTTTTGGGGTCCATGTCGCCTGTCATTTCTTCGACTTTCTCGATTTGCCGCTTGATGTTGCTGTTGATGCGCTCGAAGAGGCCGTTAGCTGGCCAGCTGTGCATGTGTTAGTGATGCTATGGTTGTAGTAATACCGGAGAGAATGAGTCCGGGTCGCAGTGTCGAGGGCGGGATTGCGTACGGAAGGAGCTCGGGAGCAGATCTTTCTGCGATCCATGTACGCGTCAGTTCCTGAAGATCGCGCTTTTCTTGCGGTATGGTGTGGAATGTTGGATCAACATCTCGGAGGATGTCGTCAATATCCATTGTGTGCCGTCTATTGTGTGTATATTCATGTAAACGGGGACTTGATTTCTTGAAGCTGGCTTCAGTGCTTTTCACAATGGCTGGGGAGTGACATGCGCACCCCACACAGCCTTATCTTATCAATTCGATCCAAGTTTAAGTCTAAACACAGCACACCCCCGAGAGTCGAAGGACGGGCCTCCGAGTTGCCAGTTGTCTTCACAGAGCTTGGAAACATCACAAGCCCCGACAGACATGGCGCTGGGGATATCCTTTTAGTATACTGTACAGTCCATGAAAGACAGGTTGACGAATACCAAGCTGGTTTAGCACAGCCACAAACCCAGGCCAGAGATTGGCGGCGTCACACGGTTTACCACTAGACCTGCGCAACTTGTAAGAGAGGGCTACTTACGCGCAGACCTGCAGCAGGGTTGCGTCGTTTTCTAGGAGATTCATGCGAAGTATGATACACAGAATGACTGGACAATGATGATATATTTTGAGAGTTGAATCCTTGCAGGTTGGTGCAATGGATGGTGTTTTACAACGTAGCTGGCTGTGTAACAGTGAAAATGCCTGGTCCATCTAGTATGGTGGAGTCAGCTCGCTAAAAGCAACCAATCATAATACAAGTATACCCCGATTTAGATTTAGAGACTTGCTGTCGGTGCCGAGATACTTCTGGGAATCGCCAGGCCCAGACTTTGGACTTGCCCTTCTGATACGAGTCAGCCCTACCCAACAGAAAGCTGCCAGCCGCAGTGGCAGAGCCGGGACGACTGTTTCCATTGCCATAATGGGTTGCACTGCCAGCGCCCACAAATCAGTCAAATGCTATTGCGGTTCTACGGCTGCCAGGACGCTCCGGTGGCTTGCATTGAACTGTGTCCGAGCTTTTGGTGACAGACGCCTCTCTATCCCTGACCCGATCGCCCTTCATTGGCTGTAGTCCCGCAGTGGTGTCCGTTCTTCCTGATCGGCAGCTGAGAAGTCGGTGTATGTGTGTGGCCTGCACGTCGCCACATGTGCTCGGCTCACTATTTGTTGTCGTCAGACGCGGTGAAAGCAGTAGCTACTATAACTGGGGAGCCTGTCCTGGAGGCGCACTGCATCGAGTGGTCGCAATGGTGCTCTGGCGTCCCTTTACCTCTCCTCCCTTTCTCGATGTTGCATCATGACCCGGCATCGCTATGACTTCTGTCTGGAGCCGACTGGCTGCGTTCACCATCGTGGCTGTATGGATTGCTGTCTGTCAAGCCTTGCGTGTCCCGGACTGCAGATCTGAGACAGGCCATACCCACCACGTCCTTGGAGACATTGGCTGCCACAGGATATGGACAGATCCGGTCCCCGGCACCAAGGCACTGTACGGCCTGCAGGATCGCATCCTGGACGTGTCGAGGAGAGACTGCCTGGCTAACGGCTCCAACTACTGCTTCGGCAATGATGTGGACTACTGCCCTGGTTGCGGGAACTGCTGTGTT
The DNA here is from genome assembly GCA_033296875.1 of Achaetomium macrosporum. Taxonomy (NCBI): domain Eukaryota; kingdom Fungi; phylum Ascomycota; class Sordariomycetes; order Sordariales; family Chaetomiaceae; genus Achaetomium; species Achaetomium macrosporum. The sequence continues at coordinate 31,732 of MU860166.1, forward strand.
GAGGGAAAGTACTGCTGTGGGAGCGGAGAGATCTGTTGCGGATCAGGTTGCTGTTCAAGCGATCAAACCTGTTCCCAGGGGGAATGTGTCTCCTCTGTCTCTTCGGTCACCTCGGCGACTTCGATCGCCTTGATCACATCGATCGCATCGGTCACCTCAGTCTCCGCAGTTCCCTCCGTATCCTCGGTTATTTCCGACTCTTCAGACCCGTCAGTCCTCTCGGTCACCTCGGTAGCCTCCGTGTAAGTTTCCACACGTTGTAGCTCATCTCCGGCTCTTGTGGAACGACCTGTTGACAAGCCAGAAGGGAGCCCGTGACCGTGACATCAACTATCATCCAGACTGTCACGCGAATTGCAACGCAGAGAGCCACCATTGTGGTAGCTGTGATTGAAAGATCAACCGTTCTCTCGACTGTCGAAGTCACCCTCTCGAGTGCTGCAACGCAGACAAACACCATCTGGGTGACCGCGACAGCGACTGCAGTTGCAAGGAGGTCCGTTGCCAGTCCCAACGATCTACTTGCGCAAAAGTCATCCGCGGCACCGACATTGGGTCAGGGGAAGCCTGCCAGAGGCGGGTTGTCGAATGCTGTCAGTAATCATGCTGCCCCTATTCCGAGACAAGCAGCTGCACCCCCGACGGTTACGGAATATGCCACTCGGACCGCCGACGTTACAAGCATAACGTCTGTCACAGTCACGACGCAGACGACTTCAACTTCTGTAACCACCGTCTATCAAACAACCACACGGTAGGGCGATACATTACCACACGATCCTCGCCATGCTAATAAACAGACAGAGTCCTCAACGCCCAGACGACCGTTGACATAACATCTACTTTCACCGTCACCTCCTACGCACCATCCATTGTGACGCTCACTACAACAGCCAGTCTCATTCCCCCAACAACGCCATCTTCAGCCACGCCAACCGCCACCTCATCAGCATCCGCCACCCCTGAACCAAACCCATCTCAATCCCTCTCAGCCGCAGCCATAGCAGGCATCGCAGCAGGGGCCAGCGTCCTCGGCCTGCTCCTGGCCGCGATCGTGATCGTCTCCATCCGCCGCCGCCTGCGCGGTCGTCACCACCCGCCCGAACCCCTTCCGTCTCCCGATGCTTACCACCACCCCAACTACGACGACGACCCGATGTTCGACGTGAGACAACCCACCATACCTCAAATACTGCCCCATTTCACAACCACCACACCACCACACCACGCGGTACAGTTTGAGCTGCCGGCATCAATATCCCAGCAACAGGGTAACGGAAACGGGAACGGTTACCTCAGCGTAAGGCAAACTACCCAGACCCGGCCGGGCCATCACCTGAGGAATAGCTCCGGTTTTACGACGCTCGTCGGCACGCCGTCGCCTACTTCTGCTGGGTTTGGGTTCGTCGGAGGGAAGAGGGAGGACCAGGACCAGCATCAGAACCAGTACCAAGCGGGTATTGCAGAGGTGCAAGGGACGACGCCGGAGAATCTGGCAACCCACGGGAGGGAAAGAGCCGAGGTGGATGGCACTGGCGTTGCTTTTTCGCGCCCCGTGTCATCTGCGCCGTCTTCGCCACCGCCTTTACCTGCTCGGGCGCTGGGACGTCGAGGTCCGATAGGGGAGCTGGAAGGGGATGGGGCCGCTCGGGAATTGTCCGGGGAGGACGCTCGATGGGTTAGATGACCTGGCGGGCGTGGCTATTGTCTACAGGGGAAGTTGGAAGGTTTCCTTCTGTAGTGGTCTGTTTCGTTTCGCTTGCTGTCCTGCATTCTTTGTTTACTCGTCTTCTGCTAGATACCACGGTGTGGCTTTCGTTTAGAGGGCGGGCCAGGGAAATTGGGCTTTTTATGACTCCAGGGCTTGATTTCACAGCCTGACGAAGGTTCTATGGGAGTGGGCTCGGATAAAACAGAGAGAAAACAAAAATGGGATTGAGGGGAAAGGCGTAATACAGGCACACGGGATAAGAACTGCGGGTAGGGATACAGGTCAACACTCACTTGTCACGGTGCTTTATCAGGGGACTTGTCAGGTTGGCATCGCTGCTTTTCTTTTTAGCCTGAGCAGATACCAAAAGATACCCTCATTCAACAATCTTCTCAAACAGGGGAAGACCAGAGATATCCTAAAGCAAGAGTAGGTAAATTCATTTTCATTCCTTGTTCGTCCTTTCCAAGATAAAACAAATCGCCACCCGATACGCATGCTTGGTTGAACAGCAGAGGGATATACATATACTCGCATAGACTCCCAACCCTCGGTTACTGCAACGGTGATATATATACATTATCATCATGGTGTCACTCACCTTTCCCCTTGTTTCACAAGTCGTATCCAAGCTTCACCTGTCATTCCCCTGCCCACGACCATCCTTTTCCCATTCTCCTGACCGATATAATATCGTATATATGCATATACCTCAAGCCAAACCGAGATAAGAATCACCGCTCATACCTCGGCAAAGGCTCCGAAGGCTCCAAAGACTCCGCTGCCACACCTCCCAGCGTCCCAACCTGCGCCGACGAAGACGACGGTAACGCCCCTGGCACCGCCGTGCCGTAGGTATAATGCGGCCCGTAGACCTCCTCGTCCTCCAGTAGCACCGGAGCCGAAGGCTCGAACTCTACCTCTGTCATGGGCGCGGCGCTCGGACCTGCCCTTGGCGGCGGTAGTAGTGGTACAGCTCCCTGTGGGCTGTTGCTCGGTCCAGCGGCATGATCGTAATCCTCCGGGAACTCCGGTGGCGCGCTGGCCTCGGCAAGGAGCCGTCTCCTTTCGAGCTCCTGTTTGTCTTCTATGGGGCTAGGCTGGGAGAGATCTTCTAGCGTTGGCGCGGTGGGCGCTTGTTCCTGGGGATGATGAGATTGGGGTGGTGGTGGTTCTGGGTTACGTGAAGGGCCGGGGACCGGGGGTGGTGGCGGTTGGTCGTCTGCGTCGTAGATGTTCTCGCCGTTGTGGTAATATGAGTTTGAAGGGCCCGCGATGAGCGGTTCGGGCGGCGGCTCACTGGGGAGTAACCGCTGCTCGGCGCGCCGGATGCGCTCCTTTTCGGTGAGGGTGCTCTCGTCGGGTATCTCTGGTGGCGGGATGTAGTGTGGCGCGGATGATTGCTGCGGAGAGGCGCCGTTCCAGTAGCGGTAAGGCTGAGGAGGGCGAAGAGGAGGAGCGTGGGTATGAGGGGATGGTGCATAGTCCTGTGGATATTCATCTGGAGCGTAGCCATTCTCACCGTGAGGGGAAGTCGGCCACGGCTGTTTCTCGCTCCTGCCGCCGTCATATACTTCGGCCTCGTGGAGCGGCACGGTGTAGCCAGCGGGTTCAGGCTTCATCGGCCTTTTACCGCGTAGCCGACTGCTATCTGTGGTCCCCACGACAACCTCGAACACGACGCAGATGACACCTTTCTGGCGCCTGAGCCTGTCCGTATCAATTATGCTCGTGCCCCACGACGTCAACGAGCTCGCGCTCGCATCGTAAGGGCTGCCAGTCACACCGAGCGGCCCCGCCACCGGGCTCATCCTTGTCCCGGACGGCTTGCCGCTTTGGATCTGATAAGCCAGCTTGCCCCCGAGGTCTACGATGACCTCGATATGGTATCGGAAAGAGATCATTTCGTACGGCACGCCTTTGATGGTGGGAAAGACATCTTCGGGCACCCGCACCGATGTTGTCAGGTTGGCAGTCAAAGTGTCCGGGTCGATGATGAGCGGAGCGAATGCCTGAGACAGATCCTTTCGGAATACGCTGCAGGAGCCCGCCGACGACAGGGAGAGTCCGCCGAGTCCGGTTTTGGATTTGGGGTAATATTCCTCCTTTTCCAACCGCCGAATCTCGGCCTCTGGCAAATCCTTGGTGAGCAACGGGGGCGCTGAATCGATGCGCCCCAGTCTGTATAGGGTCACGATGACACCATGCAGGCTCTTTATTCGCCTGATATGTTGCACCGATATCTTGATGGGCAGCACATCCCCCTGGAGACAGCCTCCTTTTAGCAGCTCAACGGTTGCCGTTATGGTCCGCTCCTTCACCCCGGGCACGTTCTTCCCGCCTAGCGAGGGGGTCGTGGCTAGCATGTGATGTCCGTCACTGGGTTTGCTTCGACCGGTACTGCCACTGACGGCACTGTCACTGCTGATGCTCCGGACATCGCTTTGGAGGGGGCTTCGTGGGTTGTTGCCCGCCGGATCTTGTTCCAGGTCCTCGCCAATGACGGACAGAGAACCCTCAGTGGAATTCTCATTCGCTCGCGTGGAATCCTGATCAGAGGTAGATATAGCTGTATCGACTCCGACGGGTCCCTTCTCCACGCTGGCGATGGGCTGCTTTTTCTTCTTGGGCCGTTTCGAGATGGGTTCGAGGTAGATTGTCCGCGGCCTTGGCGGGGTCAGAGACCCAACATCAACCTTCTCGACAAGGTAGATTTTCCGTTCACAGCTTGTCTTGGGCGTGGATTTGGTCCCTATTGAAGCCGGTCGGGTTAGGGTCGCCGTAATCATGTATGAAATTGTCCCGCGCTCAAACTAGGGCGAGCTCGGTCAGCAGGCAGGTCCAGTGGCTAAGAGCACAGTTCTGGCGAGCCACCTACATCTATGCTACTCGGCAGTCGGTCGGTGGGGAAGAGGAGGTTGAAGTTGAACTCGTATCTGCCCGGTTCCAGCCTCCCGTCGCCGCTAAGTGTCTGTTCGTCCTGAAACAATCTCACAAAGCCATTACCATGGGTTTTCTGACGCGAACTGCGATTCGAGAAGGCCGGGACGTCGGTAGGATCGATTACGGGCTCACTGGCTGCGATGGCGGGGTTCTTAAAGACGCGCATGTAGCCGTGCAGCGACACGACCAGGTGGGTGATTCGGACCGGCTTGACAACGGTCAGGATCACGGCTCCCTGCACCTGGTCGCCAGCGCCATACTTGCGGTGAGGCTCGGCCGGCCGGATGTGGAAATCGGCGATGTAGCGGGTGCGCGATCGAAGTGGCAGACTAAAGCGCGATAGGAAAGATAAGTTGCCCGATGACGGGTCTTCGGAGGCTGGCGCGGACGCAGGGGCAGAGTCGGCGGCGCGGTTGTCGGCTGTCTTCTTGTAAAAGCCCATCTATGCTTGCTGCCTTGGCGGACAAACGGCCGGGCAAGGGAAAACACGAGTTTGGGACGTTCGGGAAGCGGCGTCTTCGGGGAGGGTTGGGCGCCGCGGGAGGGTGTCGGGTCTCAGCGTCGGCGTCGGCGTCGGCGTCGCTGGCCATGCGACACGTGCGCGAATCACGGACTGCGCTTGAGGCGTCCGGCCCGGGTCGGGATCGCAAGAAGGAGTCTCGACGACCGAGTCAACAAAGGCAAAAAGCCAAGAGATCGTGGTCGATGAAGCTCGGAGGTTGCATATGCCAAGGCGAGATGGACTGGATGCTTGGCTTTTGCCAAGAGGACAGGAGAAATCCTGGGGGAGCAGAGGAGGCGGAGGACGCACGAATAAGAGACGGCTCCAAGGCCTCCTGGGGCCCGGGGGTCGGGTCCGCGGGAGCGTCGGGACCCTCCCGTTGGGGCCAGCTGAAAAAGCTTGACCCATGGCTGATCCAACGCTGCAGCTCCAATGTTTCAGGGAGGATTTATCATTTGAGTCCATGCTACCTGCTAGAGTTCTGGCACCGTGAGACATCGCTCCAATTGGCTAATGGATAACCTTGACCACCTAGTAGGTATATAGTACAACTCAGTGAGCAGGACCATGGTGATGGCAAGAATATCCGGCAGGTGAGACATCTTCTTGCATGTCTGCCACCTTAGACAAGGACCTAGGAAGTTATCTCCAGGCTGCAGCTCTCGATGATTAAGGTATGGTCGGCTGGTAAACTGGGAAGGTGCGTTGTTGGGCGTTGGTGCAGTGTTAAACTGGGCCTCTGGGATTCTCTGGCTCTGGGGCAATTCTTCCTCCTGCAACATAGGTATGTACTTCCCAGTCCACAACATCAATCAGTTCTTGGGTCTTGGGCCTGGAGCCCAGTTACAGTCAATCAATCAATTTGGTCATTATCACCCGTTCCAGTCTGTTCAGTCACCCACCTAGTTTGATTACCATGCCTTTATCAGTTGGTACTATCCTGTCCGTTGCATCCGCTGCACCCGAAATGCCTCGCCGTATACCATATTCGTACCCTGAAGTAGCTGCTGGCCGTGTATGCGCTGAAAGAACAGAAACCTAGTTGAAGCAAAGATCGCACTCGAAGAGGGAGGATGGCATCAATGGCTCGCGATAGCGCAATACAGAGAATTCGCAATACGTACAGAAGATTATCAAAGTTACGTGGCTTAGGTATTATACCGTAATCGTATGTTTTGATACTTTCGTGTCTCAGTTCGCCGTCCTGCGGGGTGGCAGCTGGCAACACGGAGAAGTCAAGGCATGACATGCCACCTGGGTCAGCAGCAGGTGCAGCCATGCAGCATACGAGAATGCGAAATGGATAGGTATTCTGCCAACACTTGCGTACTGTGGTAGGGCAGAATAGCGTCTCCCCAGTTAACTGTGCAGGATACACTGGAACTCCTCTGCTGTCGTACTGTATGTACACGCAGGAGGTAAAGCGCCAGGGTTATGCGTGTGAGCATCGCTCAGTGCGACGGCTCAGTTGCCTTTTTTTGAACTTGCTGTCCTCCAAGATGGGCACCTAAGGTCTCCATACTAGACCGGACACCAGAATGGATCCTTTCTGACAGTTCAGGCTGCTCCAGATCTAGTTGCCAGATTCCTAGACACCGAGTGATTTGGTCCCAAGCCGCCGCCAAGCATACTTCATCGGACAAACAACTGAACAATGCCCGCCCATGGCTTCAGCGCCGCAGAGGTCATTTCAATCAGCTTACGTTACTAGTACATACCTACCTCCCAACTCAACCATGGTGTGCATGGCTCCTAGGCCGCATCCTCAGCACACTCCATTTCTCACTTTGACATTGACCAGCCACCGCGAAAAATGAGGGACATCGCCGAACTACCGCAAGATCTGTTTCTCCTTGTCATTTCCTACCTCTCGCCACGGACGTGCGTGCGCTGCCGCGCCGTCTCCCGCCGATGGCACGCGGCCTTCACGAGCGAGCTTGTCTCGCAGCTGCTCCTGCGCTGGAATTTCCCGCGATGCCGTGAGATTCGCCTAGGTGCAGCAGCAGCAGCGTCGATTCCATTATTGTCGGCAACTCTACCGAGAAACGTAAAGGCCGAGCTGGTTGATGTTGCCCAACATCAGCGCGATTGGTCCTTGACCTTCGCCGAAGTCGCACGCCGCTACTTCCACTTAGGCCAAGCACAGCCTCGTGTTGTAGAGAAACTCGAGACCGCTGTCAAGAGCGAGGAAAACGGTTCCGGAGTTTCATTTTGGGGCGTAGCCCCGTGGAATCGGTTTCTGCGCTTGAACAACCAGACGTCCAGCTTCCATTACCCTGACCCGGTCTGGTGGTACAGCCAGGAAGACGGGGTGCTGGTATACCCGGCGGCCGTCGATACCGGCCATGCTGTGCCGTCAAGCTCCTACGACGACGGGCACGTCTATCACATCGTGGACCTATCCACGGGACAGCGAGTCCCTGTGCCCTTCGATGTGCGTTCAAAGCACATCCGTCGAGTCCGGTTGGCGCAGGGGGTGCTCATATTTGAGTGGGCCGAGGAGCTGCCATATCACCAGCTGAATACTCGGGAGGTCGTGCATCGCCACTTCGTGACCGCCTTCGACGCCATCCGCAAGCCCTCTGGCGTTGCTTCTGGCCAGAGGTGGACCATCGAGTTTCGGTCCGAGTGGAAGCTGCACTTCCTCGGGCTGCCCCTGAACTTCTCTGACCGTTTCTTCTCGGCGCACACAGCAACTCACTATGCTGTGTACTTTTGGCAACCGAATCGCTCACTCTATCAGGACGACCCCATCGAGCAGCTGGCTGTATGGGACATTTCTTCTCCCAGCCCGTACCGGCCCTCTCAAGACCCAAGGGGTCAGGAGCGACCAATACAATCCTCGACATTGACCTTACCTACCGGTCTTTGGAGCGGGCACAACAACAACCCAGAAGTTGGCAGGCTGAACGCCCCAGAAGGCTCTGGCTCCGATTCGGAAGGGCCAAGGAAAGCATCGCTCGTGACTGCTACGGCTGGTCCGCAAGTTATCCGACGCATGGCCTGGCGGGAACTGGATTTCTACGGACTCCGCCAGCGCGCAACACCGCAGCTGAGATGCCTCGCTCTGGATGACCGGAACCTCTATGTGATCGAAGAAGAGCACCGGTGGGCCGAGGGCCAGCACAGCTCTCTCAACCCACCGCGTGTCCACCTCGTCCGGAGCACAGGGATTCCCATTGTCCCGGCGTCAGCCATCGAGTCCACGCCGGCTGCTCTCTCCACCATCGTCGATGGGCCGGTATATGGGCCCATTTGGGTTGACACGTGTGGCGCGAACGGGGATGTCAATATGAACTTTTGCCCGCGCGTTGCGGACGCGAACAGCGCTGCTGGGTCTGCCACAGCGCATGTGGCTCGGCCTGATCCGCAAGAGGGACTCCCAGATACAACCGACCCAGACCATCTCAGCAATCCACCACGACCACGACCATCGGCGACCGCAACGGGTTGGCCATGGGCCCTCGGCGGAAAGAGAGGCACCAGTCTCGTCGCCTCCACCGAATCGGCTCGCTGGCCGGGTTGGGCCCCCTGCTGGCGCCACGAAGAATTTCCCTATCTCACCGTCACGGAGATGGTCGACTTTGCCGCCGGCGTGCGCGTCACGGCTCGTCACTGCTTCATGCTTGAAACCATGTCAGCACATGTTCGACCAGCGGTCTCGATCAAGGGTACACCGCCGGCAACGAATCTTGACGATGACGGCAGTGTCGGCAGCAGCAAGACGAATGGCAGGCGGCGATCGAGCAGCGCGAGAGCGAGCTCGGCCAGGAGCAAGGAGGTCCTTTTCCCCGACGACATGTGGTCACAGCTCGTTGCAAGAGGCCACATCGCTGGGGATGAGAGATGGGTTATTGGTGAGGATTACAAGGGGAGGATCACGGTTGTGCGGTTTTGAGCTGGGAAACGACTTTTTTGCCCCGGCCTTAAACAGCTAGTCTGCGGCTAAGTGGAATCCCACGGCGACACTATCTGAAGTGAGATCCGAAAACTACCGCATACGCGAATAACGACACCACTGCCGTGACGCGACCAAATTGCACGTCTGGGTACCTACTCTTACACGCCCAGAACGATGCTCAGGCTTGAGTGGCCACCTTCTTCGTATCGCCCTTCTGCCACGAGACAAAGTCGTGATACCCATATGTCTCCGGGATATACTTGTCCTTGCGCTTCGCCGCCTCGGTCATGGGCGGCTGCCGAACACTGACAAACGGCGACTTGATGGCGTCGAACACCCTCCGGATGGCGCCCCTAGCCCTCTGGAAGAGGCTCTTTTGCTCCCGGGGGGCCGCCGCGTCCGCCCTCTCCTGCCAGCGCACCAACTTCTCGTTGATCTTGATGAACATACGCTCCCACATCCCGATGTGCTCCTCGGGCAGTTCGCTCCCATTCTTGTGCTTCCACACCCAGTACGACCGCGGTTCGGGCAGCTGGTACAGCTCGTCCTCACCAGGCTGCTGGACCTTGACGAAGGGGTGGTCATCCGTCCCAGCGGTGCTGACGGCCGGGGGTGTGTCGTAGTAGGGCGTGACGGGGCCGCGGACGGTGAGGTAAGGGTCGACCGCGCTGGGGACACGGGATTCCCTGATGGCGGTGGCGGGCGTGTCGCGGCGCTCAAGGCGGTAGCCCCGCTCGGTGAGGGCGCGACATGTCCACGGGCCCTTGTCGTCCATCGTCAGACCGCCGTAGAGGTAGCGGATGCGGACACAGGGATGGACGAGCTCGTTCGGGTCAACGAGCTTCTCCTTGCCGTTGTCCTCCTTATAGCCGCCGGGGGTCCGGGTGGGGTAGTCGGTCGTGCCCTTCGTGACCAGTCGGACGGGCGCCGCGATGTAGCCCCAGATCCGATCGGGATACGATGTTACCACGTCAGGATTGCGAATGACACCCATTCCCCACTTGCGTGCTTTGGCTTTTGGGAGGATATCATAGAAGATGCGCTTCATTTCTGGCCTGCTGAACTCGACGCCGATTGAGGTCAGTTGGTCGGCCATCCCTGTTGTCCTAATCAGCTTGGGCCATGTGTGTCGACGCTAGGCGGTACCTAACACGCAAGAGCGATGGTGGCAATCTGCTGGTCTTCCCAGCCTCCACCGACGTTGTTGTGGGTGCCCGGGAACCAAACCTGGCGCAGCTGAGTCTTGCGGTTGTCTCGCCTTCCCCACATGGTGCAGTCAAATGGAGTCCGCCACTCGTCAAGAGCAATGGCATGAAAGGCGTACTCGACTCCGGCATCGACATCGAGACTTGCGAATCGGATCTGTAGTGTCCACGGTGTCACTGATGGCTCTGATCTGCCATGTTGGGGAACACACTTCTTCGTCTCTACGGCGCGAATGATAGAAAGGCGGGATTTTCGGAATGCCCAGGCTCCCAACCGTGTCCCACACTCCGATGGCCTTGACATGTCCATCTTTAATTGGCACATACTGGAAGTTGTTGCTGCCGGGCGGCACCGCCTGCAATGAGTCCACTAACAACTTATACTGCGAACAATCAGTAAAGAGGAAGAAGAAGAAGAGGAAGAGAAGAGGAAGAGGAAAGAAGAAGAAGAAAGAGAAAAAGAATGAGACGACGATAACATCCATGTTACAGCTTCTTTTGACCAGTGGGAGAGTGGGCATACCTCGGCGAGCATGTCTCTGTAAGCAGCTGCTATGGCTTTTACATCGGGCTTGCCATCATCGACCATGGCTGCCATTTGCTCGTACAGCTCCTTCTTTCGTTTCCTAAGTTCCTTCGCCAGGGATTCTTCAGATTGCGATGGTAACTGGGTCACTTCTTCGGCCGCCCCGCCGTTGGTCATCCCGCTCTGAGTCTGGGTCCGCTTCTTCCAGGCTTCAAATCTCTTGAGCTTCTTCAGGTTCTCGAGCGTGATACCCACCAGGTGCTTGTCCTCGTCGAATGGCTCTTTGTGCCATTGGTTCCAGTGTCGATAGTCCCTGAAAATGTGGGGCAGTTGGTCGAGGCCAGTGCGGTTGAGAAATGCGAGGGCGCAGACCATATCACCGACGGACCGGGCCGTGAAGGCGCCGCGTGAGAACCCAATGATGATGATTTCGTCGCCCGGGTTATAGTTGTCACAGATAAACCTGTACGAGTCGGCGATATGCTGGGCGACGCCGACGCCGAAAGCTCCTCCTATGAGGTGTGCTACCTTGGACGTCTCGGTGCCGGCGCCCCGGTGGTAATAAACAACCTGCGGCATACCTGAGCAGCACTTTTGGGCAAAAGCGCCGGAAAGCCGGCTAACGTTGGTAGGCGGGCCAGATCCTTGGTTGCTACGTGTGTTGTTAGATAAACTGTGCCCAGACTTCTCATAATCTAAAAGAACAGAAAGAGATAGGGAAAAAAAGAAGGAGAAATAAAGAAGAAAGAAAAGGAAGAAGGAAAGGAAGAAAAGAAAGACAGAATGTAAAAACAAGGCGCTATATTCGCAGCCGAATGAATTTCCTTCCGTCTAGTCCGGCTGAGATCGATGTTTGGTGTATGGCTTTTTTTTTGGCGAGAGGGAGCCAGCCAAGCCATCTTCTATGGCTATCTGTAGGAATGTTTTGCAAGCAGGGTTTGCAAGGAGGCACTCAGACCATCCGTGTCTGTGGTGTTCTGTGTTCAACATAACCGTTGGAAAGCTAATCAACTCACGCGTCGTTCCACGTTCCATCGCAGCAGACAACGAGACGCCTGGTGTTCACAAAGCCCCGCGCCCTGTGGGCACAGGCGACTTCCTTAGGAGCCATGTAATTTGCGTTTGAACATGGGCAGGAGGGCGAGGCCGAGAGAGAAGATGGGCGAGACGGAGATCACATCTCATAGGCGACCATGGCACCCCATTTTAAATCTGAGAGTCCCGTGTCTGTCGGCTCACTCGATTCGAGTGACTCGAGTCACTCCACCGCCTGCGCGGGCTTTCACCTCGATGAGATCGATGAGATCATGGGTCCGCGCCAACTTCATCCGTCGCCTGTCATATGCTGTCCGGGATTTCCCGGTGACCGTCCGGGGGAAGGTCCGCCACCCTCATTGGCTGCGGCGGCATTGGCCGCCCTGTGGACGGCCTGGGCGACGGTCTTCGGGCCGGATGGCATCTCATCAGCCGGGGCATCGAAGTCGAAGAGTACGCCGCGGCTCTTGACGATGATAGGTGGTACGGAAGGTATTGCCGGGGAGGGCTCCCACAGACCAGGCCATAATAATCTTCTGGCACCGTTGGAGAGCTCTTTTCTTCCTCCAGCAGGTGGTACAGTAGGTCGTATGACGATACTTCTTGTTCTGGCAGGTGATCCATCTGGCGTTGTCCGCGGACATTCTCGATCGGCAACAAAGGCACTCGCAAGGGCTTAGACCGGGACAGTTACAGACTTCGTCCACCAAGCATCTGCACTAGGAATTGCTAGCACGTAAATGGTCACGGTAGTCCTGCACTGTGCCTCTCCCAGCTCGGACAGTGACCTCGAAATCTCCTGGCTGAAGATCGGCTTTTTCGAGAAGGAAGTCCCGCATTGCTTCTGGCGATGTGCTCTCCAGGAAGTGCGAGAGATCGTGATGCTCCCGATTGGCTGCTCGCTGGAAATTCTTGCGTCGAACATCAAGCTAGCTCTCCGATTGCTGTACCATGATTGATACGAGTCTGGCGCACTCGGACAAAACGCCGTCACTATGAGCCCTCGCGTAAGGCGTTGATCTGGTCCATCAACCGGTCGTCCGCCGATGAAGAGTTGGTCATCGTTCAGCTCCTTCGCGAAGTAGTTGACAGCGTTGTTATAGTTGACGAAGCACTAGTACACCGCCATGACGGGGTGTCCGGTGTTCCTCTCGCCAAACATCGCCATGAGGATAATGGAGACCAAGAATCTGGATTTTCCCGAGCCGGCGACAACAACGATAAACTTGATATTCTGCGTGAGGTTATCGAGGCGGCAATATGCCTCGTTCTTTGTGTTGTCCAGTTCTTCCCACATCTGTATGAGTGACTTGCGGACCATGTCCGGTTTGGTCAAAATTCACTCCGTATAAGGGAACTTCTTGAAGACGTTGCCCTTCTTGCCTCCGCAGAAGTCCCGAGAGCCACCGGAAGGTTTCCCGAGCCCAATCGGTCACTTGAAACTCCTTATCGGCAGAAGGGGGTAGTGGAAATCAATGATGGCGCTGTTAGTTCATGGAACAACTCCAGAGCTGGTAATGGTTGACGAATGGCCCCCTTCTCGACACCATGAATGAGACCTCTGATGCAGGCTACCCGGCGGGTTCAAATGCGATCCTGCGGGCGTGGGTATAAGCTTCTACAGGAGCCCGGTATTAGCGTCTCTCAATAAAACAAAGTGTCTATATATGCCCAACTGACATGGAGAGCCTCGATGATCTGCTTAGCCGCTTCTTCATCGATCTCACATGGCTTGGTGATAGCAGACTGATGGTGTCGTTCCCCTTGGAGGCTAGAGTCTCTCGCAGGGCGAGTTGGATGAAGCTCCCGGCTTGGAGAAGGTGCGTGCGGTCTCTCGTGTCGTGGTACGCTGCAGGAGCTTGAGAATAGAAAAAGGTCGAGAAACTCAATGGGCTCGACCCGCTACTTACTCAATCTCGCCGACGTAGTGAAATCGCCTTTACATGAGTCAAATTCCAAGACACTCACGGATCGGGGTAGCAGCAAAGCTTCGATCACGACAGAAGGGAGCCGCAGTGTCACCGATCCTTCATCTGGCAAACGCGTGGAAAATAATGGCCCTTCGGCCACCCATGTCGTGATCGAGACGAACCCGTCTTGTAGAAAGCCAGACACCTTCGAATCAATCATCTGATGGATCATGGATGTCCGTGTAGTAGGCTGCGCACGCCGGTCCGGCACAGACGAGACAGTCAGTCGAAGACCCCTGATATCAGACTCTGATGCCGGGACAAGGTTGCCGGCAGGAGGTTCCTGGCAGGCGAGAACGGGGTATCCGGATGTGGCGGCGTCGGGAATAGACTTAAAGTCTCTGACCCGGAAAAGTCAACGGTGCGAAGCGCCTTGGTATGTCGTCATCGTCATGCCGGCTTGCTTTCCGGCGTCAGGCGGGGATGGTGGGACCGGACGGGTAGGTACGGCACGGCGCGGAGTGGACCGCCGCGGTGGAAAGACCAATGGCCGGGCCCTGGGGACCGGCCTATAGTTATCTGGCTGGAGAGCAAGCCGGTGTCGGGGACGGGAAGGTGCGACTCGAGGGTGGACGGCGGCGCTGGCGAACTCAGAAGGCGAAACCTGAACTCCGTCCTCTCAGGTACCTCCACGTCTAACCCAGAGGTGGAAACGAGAAACCCGGTGTCTCCAGTGTCTATCTCTCGCGATCCAGTCGTGGTGAGGGGATTTGACGGAGGGGGACGGTTAGCATGCCAGCCATGGCTGGGGATCCTGGTCCAATGAGATGTAGAATGAGAGTTGTGCCGCAGTGTCGGACGCTCAGGGACGGAGACCTCCTCTGGGACGAGCTGTAGGTCTTCGATTCCGGGGAAGTCAATCAAACCAGTCAGGTCGGACACAGTCGCCTGACGGAGAGTGTGCCGTCTTGATGAAGTCGTATATGATGTTGCGGGGGACCATATTGGCCAAGCATTCTTCCAGGTTCTACTGGGCCAAACGGGTCAGGTGGTCATCGGATATTGGGACTGAACCCATTTTCCAGAGCAAGACATCATCGGGGAGTACTTTCGAGCACGGCAATGAATGTCCGTCGACTGACGTCTCAGCGAAGATCTCCTGGAGGAAATGGATCTCTGTCTGTGTGGGTGTCGGACGCTCATCGACGGAGACACAGATAGTTACTCGTGAACTGTCCCGATGGCATAGAAGACCTGCTCAGTGTCTGGCCTAGGAGCGACTTAGCAAACGGCCAATCAGTTGTTGGTTCCGATGTTGCGGCTGGAGGTAGCCCCGAAACTGTCGCCTACCACTAGAAATGGACCCGCGTGCGCCTGGGCGGAGGCCGGTCACTGGATTCCGAGCTCCCAGGGTTGAAAAAGGGATTCTTCTGGATCGCATTCCCAAGGAAGGCTTTCCAGTTGAACGGCCGCTATCATCTCCTTGTGGTAGGTTCATTTCTAGCGGCGGCCGGAGGCGATACGTAGAGGCTTAGATATAAAGAAGAAAGGAAGAAGAAGGGAAACACATAATAACGGAATGAGAAAAGAAGCGAGGAAAAGAAAGATGAAAAAGGTAAGAGTGTGGCGGGAGCCGACGATTGAAGTTTTACTCTAGCTTGAAACTGATAATTCGAGCGTCTAGTGTGGGATGTTCTTGCCTCTTGCCTCTTCTGCTACCTTGTGCCTTCCCGCAGTGCTTCAGAAAGCTAAGCCCCTCTCAGCGGCAGTTGCGGTTGGTTCCAAATTATTCGTCCGAAGATGATCTCGAACACTAGCACTCAAAAGAGGAATGGAACCTAAGGTACCTATTTCCTTATCCGACAAGATCATATTGACCTCGGCCCCAACCACCGGAACCGGTGATTTAAGTCATCCACGACGAGGCCGAATGTCGCTGCAGGACATGCCGACATGGCCAGTTGGCGCGTAAACGTTGTATGCCATCACGGCCGAAGCGCGAGCCGCCGCCACCGAACACACAATATCTGGTTGTGATCCTATAATCATCCTTCTTTCCGGTGTTTGATCACACCTACCTCAATAGTCTGTATATCGCAGACGAGAGAGTTCCGGATGATTGGACTAACTGCCACCTGTTTGGCTCCTCCTTTTGCTTTTGATGCATTGGCAAACCTCTTGATGTCAGAGATAAGATGACACGAGCTGCCCTTCCACTTCGTATGCCTAGTTATCTGAAAAATTACAGTTGTATGTCATCGCCATAGGAAACAGGGGTTCCCGGCAATCCGGGTCTGAAAAGCGGCCAAGCCGATGCCCAAGAGACAATCGAGATGAGCGGTGACTCGGACCGTTCCAAGTTCCCGAAAGGAGTTCTCATAACCCGCTCAACACGGGACGCGCCGCCACTCAAATCATGTCCTTGCGTCCGATCGAAGCTACGTTTTGAGGATCTAGAGATCGGTGAGCGCTCGATACGGTTTAGCGATCCATGGGCGCGTCACCACTTAACGGGATGATCTCAGCCAAGCACTTGAAGGCGGACTATGACGAGGCTTCACTAGTAAGACCATAGCATTGGCTTGAGGGCACTAAGGGTGTATATAAACATTTATATCTTCAATTCTAATCACTCGGTTTTACTTCTATATTCCCGTCCAGAACATATCCATGGCGCCCAGAATTCGAACTTTCACGCGACCAATTGTACTGACAGCCCGCATCGCATCGTCATCCACCAGAATGCAGTCCACCAACGAGTATGGGCAGGGTGCGTCCCACGCCACCGGCAAGTCGCACGTTCCCGGCAAGGTCCAGGAGGCCGCTCCCGAGAAGCTTGAGAAGGTCCTTCCGGACAGGGTATGTTTACCTTGCGGCCTTGGATGTTTCATAGTCTTCAGTTCCGGTTGCTGACGGATTGCAGCTCTACCCAACAGGCGAGGAGCCGGGCCAGAGCAGCCACAAGGCGCACGCGAAGGATGATGGCAACGCGTCCATTGTCCCCAAGAAGCTCCAGGAGAAGCTTCCCGAGTCGGTTGAGAGAGCTGTCCCCAACGCCATCCACGATACTGGCAGCAAGAAATAACAGAGAGGGTGTTTATTCACTAGCTGTTGGTTCATAACACTTGGGGAGGTGTGCTTCGTCATGGATCTTATTGTACTAGTTACAGACTTATCATTTTTTGAAGATTTGGACTTCATTTTGAGCTGGAACCCTTGAAGGTACTTAAGTGAAACTGTTTGTCTTGCCGTTGGTAGGTACCCACCTAGCTGTCGAGTCCAGCGTGCTCGCTGAACTCAGAACTGGTATACCGACACTTTTTTACTTCAGGGTAGACGTCAGGTTCGTGCGCAGGCGGACTAAGTAAAGAGATAGTGGCGTACTTCATATCTTCGATACAGAAAGTTCCTGTGGCGTAGGCTGGGTTCGGGGCGAGGAAGTAACCCGCGGAAAGAGACGCGCTCATTGGGGATGGAAGTCGCCGATGAGACGTTGGTCGCGGGGGACGGGGAGATTGGTGTCTTGAACAGTTGACGTCTTGGATGGATTTTTCCTGTCTTGCTGCTACTTTAGGTTTATTATCAAGAGGCCTGATAGTGGGGTACACAAAAACAGCTAGTTAAGTGAATATCAAAATGACCTCTGATTTTCAGCGGCGGTCAACAGTCCAACCTCCTCCTCCACACGAAAGCGACTTATTAATGCGTCACAACGCAGGCTCTCTCAAACGCAAACGGAAGTGGCTCCGGATATCAACGTATGCTTGAACGTCGTTATATAATACATCGTACGTATCTATGACTGATGGTGGTGAGATGAGCAGTAGACAACGCAGGGCCCAGGAAACACCCAAGGGCACCCGGTGTGGATATTCTACGGTACCAGTTGGTGTGGAGAGAAACCTGATAGAAGCACAACAAAGAAATTGCAACAGATTAACTTGAACTTCGACCTTGTATACTTTTGCATACCATATCGACTCCAAACGCCTTGCGACAGAATCGAAGCTACATGGTATATAGATAAAAGGCATCCCTAGGTGGTCAACAATCCACCAAATCTAACCCCGTCTTTGTATTATACTCTCATCCAACCACGTAAAGCCCCATCACTCACCGAATTACTAGCACGCCGTAAGTACAACGGTCGAATTAAGCCTGGACCGGCATCGGCACTTGCAAAAACCGGTCATAGTAGGCGTCCAACCACTTCGCGGCATCCTCCCCGGCGTCGTCGATACTCGAGTCCCAGCGGCCTATGGACCCGACATAGCCGTCGGGCCGCACATTCACGATGGCGACCTCGCCCGGGCCGAGGCTGCCGAGCCACTTGTTGGTGCAGAGCGAGCCGCGCGTGTCCTGCTCGGGAACGTCGTCCAGGTAGAAGGTCCAGCGGCTGTCTTGGAGGAGGGCGGGGAGGTCTGTTATTTCGATTTCTGATTTGGGCATGGTTGCTAAGGAGACGGGTTAGCATCATTGCAATTAAGAAGGAAAGGGGGAGAAGTTGGTTGGCAGGGGCGAAGCGTACTGATCAAGGCAAAGGTGAAGAGGTGGCTGACTGCCGTGTAGCGCTCCGGGCGGAGATAAATGTCCTCGGGGGCGGGAGCACGAGGCTGCTTCGCGTAGGAGATGCTTGCCGCCGCGGAGAGCCTGCTCACCAGCGAGTCCTTCGAGGCAATGGCCTCGCAGAAGGTCTCGAGGAAGATGCGCGATTGGTGCACATCCCACATCAAGAGATAGATGCGGAACTGTCCCAGCATCGGGATGTCAAGTTGGATGTCGACCGGGTTGGAATCCAGGTAGCGTGTGACCTTGGCTGGCGGTAGAAGACACCCGGGCTTGGCCTCTCCCATGACCCAAATCTGGGGTTCTGTCATGTTGATGGCGTTCTCACCGTATTCGGCGCCAATGCCCGAGATGAAACGCACGTTGGTCTTGAAGTTCTCCGCAAGCGCCACGGCGTCACCCCCAGCGATCTGATTGGCGTGCTCGTAGTCGAAGTTGACGAGATCCAGGGCAATTTTCCTCCGCTCCTCCTCGTAGCTTTCCAGTAACGCTGGCTTGGCGAGACCTCGCACTGCAAGATTGAGCTTCCAGCACAAGTTCCAGGCATCGTGCATCGAGGTGTTCATGCCTTGAGCGGCTTTGGGTGAATGGGTATGGCTAGCGTCTCCGGCAAGGAAGGCCCGCAGATGATTGTCGCAGAAGCGGCTTGCCACGCGCTGACCGATCTGGTAGCGGCCGAACCACTCAATAGACTTCCACCCGACCTCGAACGGGGCCATGATCTCCTTGGCGCGCTGCATGACAAATTCCTGGCCGAATTGGCTCCGGTCCGCCTTAGGCCCTCTCTTAAGCTCAATGTAGAACCGGGTCATGTTGCGTTCACGGGGGATGATCAGGATGGAACCGTGTTCTTGCGAATAGACGAGAGTCTTGGACCAGATATCCGGGAAGTCGGTTATTAGCTCCCCGTCCAGGACACCCCAGACCGAAGGCTGCGACATGCCCACGGGCTTAGCATCCGGAATACTCTTTCTGACCTTGGAATGTGCGCCGTCACCTGTATAAGCGTCAGTCTGGCGCGCTCTTCGCCACGCAATCTCAGGGATACACACAGCCAACGAGATACTGGGTGAGGAGCGTCTTGCGGTCCTGCGTGACATTCGTACGGCAATTGATCTGGAGTGGGCCGCCCTTGTTGTCACAGACACTGTACGAGTCGAACGCTGTGTTCCTGCGCACCTCAATGCCGCGCTTCCTCAGGTCCTCAATGAACAAGCTCTCGACCATGCCCTGGTGCACTAGCAAGATGTAGGGATCCAACACGTCAATGACGGGCGGATAGTGGACTTCGCGGCCCAGTCGGTGGAGCGGTTCGTCCGGGGTGCTACGCCAGAAGGAGATATCATAAACTCGGACGCCGCGCTGTAACAGAGGGTCTGCCAGGCGCATCTGCCGGAACGTCTCGATCGTCTTGGGTTGCAGGCCGTCGGCCCTGTGAAGTTGACTGGTCAGGCCATGCATGAATGGGGAACAAAGCTGGTGTATTCGACTTGCCTGCCCACAGGCGTCTGGTCCGCCCTGTCGTCCACAACCTCCACCTTGATCCCGCACCGGGCCAGATTACATGCCAACATCAGGCCGGCCGGGCCGGCGCCGACAACACACACCTGGCATTCGAGCGGCGCCTCGGGCATGCTCCGGAGGAGTGTCAGGCGGTCGGCACACTCGATGGACTCCATGCGGTCTTCGCTGGACTGATCCTCCCCAGGTTTGTCCAGAACGGCGGCGGGTGCCATTGCGGGCGCGGTCCGCTTGGGACTGCAGGGAGGCGGCGAGCGGGAGGGGCGTCTTTGTGTCGGACCTTAAGCAGGAACGGGTTTGTCAAGAACCGGGACCATCCAGGGAATGATGTTCGTCAGAGATATAGGCCGCAACGCTCTGAGGGCCGGGAAGGTACGGGCCTTGACAGGGCGTGGGGTGGGGGAAGGGCTACGATAGGCAGGCGGGGTGTCTCGACGACGAATCGCACCTGGACACCTCGATGCTAAGTTCCAGGCAGCGTGCTAAGTAGCAGGTAGCTGTCAAAACACAGATTCTCCGGTGACAGATGTTTGAAACGGAGAGACGGAACTGTTGAGCAGCAAAGAAGAGAATCTGCAATCTTCAACGCCACCAGGGGACTTGGTGGGACGAGGGATCTGCAAGTGAGCTGGGATGCAGGTAGCTGCCAGTTTGGGGTACAGGGTAGCAACGAATCACGACGGCAGGGCCACTATGTCCCTTTGGAAGGGGCACCGATCGGGCTCAATGGAGAGAGTGGGTGGAAAGCTTGAAGATGCATTGCGTTCAAGGAATTTGTTCAGGCAAGCCCGGCGACAGGTCAGGTGGGGACAAAGAGCACCTCAGAAGGCGTCGAAACGGTCGATTTCCCGGGGCTCGACGCTGTCAAGGAACATTGGCAGGCGGCCGACGGCGGCGACGGTTGTCGAAGACGCAAAGGCGGAATCCGTCGCACTGGACGCTGCGATATCAGCGATTTCATGTTGCCCTGTTTTGCAGCACAAAGTGGGCTGATTCAACACAGGGGATGATCTGATCTTGGACGCCGCCGCTCCGCGCGCCTCCGCAGATCCTTCAATTCCGAAGGCTCCCATTGGCTACCGCACCTTTGTCAAACGGTCGAGCAGCCCGGTCCAGAATCGCTCGGCAGCATTGCTCAGGTGAGCCCGCTTTCGGGAGCTTGGGCCCGCTGGCACGACAATTCCAGAGCCTGTGCATCAAGGTCCCGGGCCGGCACTCGCTTTCCTTTTCATCACATGCCCCTCCAAACTGAAGGGGACGGTGCGCATCTGTATCCCGTATGGGCCTCTGTCTTACTGGCAGCTTGTTCATAGACAACCTGGGGCTGATGTGTATGTCTTTTTGTCTGTATGCTAAGGTGCAGGAAAGGAGATAGCTAAGGTAGCTGTGAGGTGCGTACAGTAGTGTTGGAAGTACCAACAGCCACGTATCCAGGGTTATCACACAGATGATGGGAGCTTACAGCAATCGCTTGAGGTGAATAATGGGAGCAGCCCAGAAGTGATCAATTGAGGTCAATGTTGATTGTCCTTTTTCTTCGAACTCCCGGAGTCCTCCAGAGCGGGTGGCTTTATACTAAATCTCTCCTTTGTCTCCCTTGGGTTAATCCATGGTTATCCGAGTCTTTGTGCTGACAAAATGCCATGATTCTGTTTCCGGGTGTCATGGCTCCGTTTCCGGATGCCACGACATTCCTGACATTCCAACAAGTAGTAACTACACGTTATACTTAGGTTGAAATATCGCTAATACCTTACCTAGGTACCTTAGCTCGTTAAATGCCATGATTCGCGCGTATTTGAAACGATTTATACCTCCGTATACCTTACCTGAGATGGCCTTCCACGAGAGTAGAAGGAAACTGCCGGTGGTGTTTGCATTTCGTAGCAGCGATATAATACTTGAGCCGATGGGTATCGTACAAGTACCTACCTCTGGGTAAGGTACTTAAGCAGGAAAGCACCACATATTCCCGGTTCCCTCGTTTGACAATTTGGATGCAACGTGACTGAGAGACCAGATCTTTGGGAGCACCAGGCCCAGGCCGTACATATAAACAGGCTGCAGGTTCCGCTTCCGCTGCAGTTCAAGTTTCCTTCTCCGACTCCTTCTCAACACGCGAGGGTCAAGCAGCATCACCAATCTCAATCCAGTCACCCAACATTGTGACCTGTTCAGGACTTCAGGTTCTTGCACCCCATCAATCCACGAGCGTCTTATCAACGCATCGGTGCATGAGTTTCCTGCCGATAATATCCCATAGCCATGGCAACCTCAGACGCCAGAACTTCCAGAAATGAGCACTCGTCTGCGCAAGACAACGCGAATTCAACACCGGCCGCGCACCCGGCAAACAAGTTCATCCCGGCTACCAAGGACGCCAAGCGCCTCTACTGGGCTCTCACCGGACCCCTGAGCACTTCCATCTTTGTCATGCCCGAACCCTTTTACGACCCGAACGCTCCTCTCGAGCCGTACGTCCGCGGGGGTTCATCCGGCGCCGATGCGTCGGAATTGCATCCTGTCTCGCAGTCCCCGCTCACCGAACCCAAGATCAGATCCGCCACGGTGAGCGTCGACGTCCTGGACGACTGGGAGAAGCTTTGGGGCGAGACGCACGACGGGCACTGGGATGGACCCGACGACGAGTGGGAGGCCGAAGGCAGCCAAGTCCGCTTCGGGATGATTCCCGGCGAGGACCCGGAATACGAGGGCTTCCCCGGGCAGGAGCACCTGCGGAGGTGCTGCGGAGTAGACCGTCCGCTTGACAAGGCCGCCAAGTTGGTGGTGGGGGCAACGGGAGAGTTCCTGACGGTGCATGATTTTGTGTCGGCGGTGCATCCCTGGCTGCTGGGCTTGCGCGACGATATCCTGGCTGCTTATGGGGATGCCGTGGCCGGCAAGCCCTTGCCGCCGGGGACGAAGCTGATGGTTTCTCATCCGAAGCCGGGTTCTCTGATGGTCATGCCAGAGGAGAGGTGGAAGGCCAATCGCAA
Source organism: Achaetomium macrosporum (assembly GCA_033296875.1). NCBI lineage: Eukaryota > Fungi > Ascomycota > Sordariomycetes > Sordariales > Chaetomiaceae > Achaetomium > Achaetomium macrosporum. The sequence goes on from MU860166.1 coordinate 54,548, forward strand.
GAAGCACCCGCTGCACGACCGGTTGGCAGCCATGACTTGGCTGTGTGAGCCGCTCACATATTCTGGAGCCGGGCAGACTGGGAGTTGAAGTCAAACATCCGGATCATGGAGCTCGACGGTGACCTCCTGCTAGGGGATGTCAAAGTTGGGACGGTGTCTACCGTCACGGGTAGCAACTGAACTGTGGTGGCGCAATCGAACAAATGACCGAAAAGCCTTGACGGGTGCTTGAAGCCTTGGGGCTGATGGCTCCCGAGCGAAGTCCACCCAGAAGCGGCAGGGGTCGACATCACAACGGCTTTCACTCAGTTAGCACCAGACTCGGGCTCGATGGTGGGCCACCTACATCTGGGGAGTACCGTGGCTGCCAATTTCACCATCCTTTTTTTTGGTAAGTCCACAGAAACTTTAGAAAATGATAAGATTAGTAACACATCAGCACATTGTCCCAGGCGTAATGTCGGGGAAGCCTAGGAAAAGGGGGGAGAAGACATACTCGGTCCACGCAGTCCATACTCTATCGCGCTCCGCTTGCGTGCCCGGAGCGACAAAGGGCTGCTCGTTGCCCTCCTCCTCTATGGAACTGTCCAAGTAATCCTGGAGGAGCGCATTCACGCTTTCCTCGTCTACCTCGGAGATGCGCAACTGTTGTTGTACCGTCATAGTGAGCCAAGGAGTATGTTAACAGGAGGAAGAGTGAGGAGAAAGCAGAGCGGATGGGGATTCTGGAGTTTGGAGGGAAGGGGAGAGGAGGGAGGCCACGACGGCATGAGCGAGCCAGCCCAGCACCGAGCCTCGAGGGTCGGATGCAGTTGGTTCGCATCCTCGGCCACAGCCCCGAACGACCCCGCGAACAGGGGACGGGATCGTGGCGCTGAAAATGCATCTCTTTCGCGAATGCGCGGGAGGTTTTCCGGGGGAGGTGTCCTGCGATGGGTGTGAACGAAGCAGAATGGGCGACGCCTTCCGGCCTCCGTCGCCGGCGCCGTTTGGAGTCGTTACGGAGGCGGCCGTGAACCGGGAACGCGAACGCGATCTCGTCCGGCAAAACATCGGGCGAGTGTTGGGTCGAAGCAGCTGAGTCAGCAACCGCAATCGTGCAACGCCCAAGATTTTGCTAAGGATGCTACGGTTTTCGCTCAGACGCCTTCGGCAGGATGGGGGAACTTGCAAAGAGCGCAACCGTGAACAAGATGGGCGGCAAAATCTGGAGCAAAGAAGAGGAGAACATCTTCTGGAAGGAACTTCTCTCTCACTCTCCTAAGCGTCTCGGCGACGACTTCCGCAAGAACAAGGAGAAGGGCTGAGACTGGGTCGCCGCTGACGCACAAGCGCATGAGCGTGCACCGCTGCCAGTATCTGGATCCTAGCGAATCTTTCAACGGCCACGACAGTCTGACGCCGTCGTTATCACTGTCGCTGCCGCCAAACTCATTGTCGACGGCGTCGCGGTTCTTGTCCCCACCGCTGTCATCGTCGCGGGCCCCGTCGCTGTCGTCGTCGCCCCGTCGTCGCCGTCATGGCCGCAATCCCTCCTCTTCGATCTTGGTGTGTGTTGGTCGCACGACATAGGCTTCGGGCGGCATGTGTCCGTCCTAACTCCCTATATCCACCTGAAGCTCCTAGTCTCTGCAGAACCAACTGGATCAAAAGCTTTTTCAACCTCGAATCATACCAACACCGAAGCAGAGACCACATCTTACTTGCACACTACCCCTCTCCTGCCCCAACAGTCTCCAGCACAGACAGTCCTTGATAATGTGCCCAGAGCCTCGAGCGGATCTCAACTCTTCCGTCTCCAGAACTTCCTCCAAATGCTCGGCTTCGGTATGCTTCTAGGCCAGGAATGTTACGTCGAACACTCCTTGGAGGGCAGCCTTACATTGACGGTATTTTCGTAAGGCCTGCTGTCTTGCCTTGGCCTTTCGTCTGTCAGATCCTGACCAGTTCACCGCGTTGGGAATGCAATCATCCAGGGTGTCCTCCATGTCTAGGGTATGCGAATATTGGCTCAAGAGGTCACGAATAGAGGCCATCCTACCTTCGTAGCGATAGATTAGCGTTGGAGGCGGCCGATGGTTCGCTTGGTGATGGAGTTGAGGTAGCCTATGATGTGGCGCTGATGAGCCGTGTAAATGCTTGATTGGTTGTCTTGAAGGACATTGGTCTTTAGAGATGCTGAGATCAGTGGGTAGTAGAAAGGCTGGTTCAGGGCGAGTCAACCGATTTATATACGAGTTGAACTGCCTTGATAGGTAAAGAGTATTGTTCGTCCCTCAAGGGCTCTAGCTTTGTGTTGAGGTCTAATACGAGATAGTTGTCGTTGTCCTCAGACTTGCGAGTTGCCTGAGTGACAATACAACTAGAATCACACGGCCATTTTCAATGCACCTCATCAAAGTCATTGATAGAACAATCTAAACATAGCAAAAATAGGAGCTGAATTACCTACACTTTCTTCACAAGATCGTGAGAGCGGACAATACAATACTTGGGCCGAGGATGAACAGCCGATAACTGCTCCTGTATATACATTCAGTCTACCCAATCGGTGGGTATTGATAGAATACAAACAGCACATTATTTCAGAGAACAATTGAAGTTCTTATACATGTCAGTAGCACCCTCCACAATCATACACTTCAACCCATTATCCTTGGACCTCATCACGAACAGCTAAAATATAGTCCTTATGTTAACGTTATGTGTTACCTAACCGAAGAAAATGCGCGACAAGGCTTTGGAATTGTTGGAAGACCAACAGCCACGATTCCACGGTGATCACACAGATCAGAGCTCA
>MU860167.1:0-57143 GCA_033296875.1 Achaetomium macrosporum
ATGTGGGTGGCTGCCCCACAGCATGTCACGTGGGTCCGTCAGGGCCACACGACAGTACCTTATGTACGTGTACATGTACACACATCCGTGGTCTCCTCTATGGCTTACTCTGTAAGTTCTGCTTAGCTTTGGGGTGGGGTTGCAGGTCGAACACGGAAGGTCGCACCAATGGGCCCCACTGACGTCAAGCCGCCAGGCCGCCCTGGTCCCGACACACGTGGGTCGAGGACTCGAAAGAAAGCCACCGGAACCGGAATGTCCAACACGAAGACAGGGCGGAATTTATAGCTCCTCCATTTCCTGCAGAGCAGGATCGAATTGCCTACCGTCATCAGCGTCAGTAAAGCCGTGCTTTTTCATCACCATAATCCGTTCATCGGCCAGTATGACCACCGCACGAGAGGTACTCGAACCCCTCAAGGACCCGTCGGCCACAGAGGAGACCGTGGCAGCGGCAGTGCAAGGGTTCAATGACCTAGCCAAGGCCTCTGCATCGTCGATTGATAACTATATCTATGAAGCCTACCACGACATCTTGGATGTTGCCCGCACTATCGCGCCTGAGCAGCAAGGTAGACTGGTTGACTTCATAATTCAGCTACAGAAGACAGCCCCCACCGACGAGGACGGGAAGGTGCTGGAGTCCGAGCATGGCGGGGAATTGTGGAAGGACTTGCCTACTTTTGGTTGGGCTGTGAGGGAGCTGTTAAACGACATAGGTAAGCGATGTTCTAGCTGAGCTTCACCCAGCCCCTGCTGACAGAAACAACCCAAAAGACCCCTTGCAGAGACATGAGCTAGCCTACACCGCAGAGGACCAGTCAGGATGGGAGAACTGGACCGCCTTCATGGCCCAGTTGACGGCGAAGGAGATATGCGATTTTACGCTCATTGCGCTGTGGATGCTGAGGGACGCCTTTGAAGAGAATGCTGAGAAAGTCGACTCTGCGGGCGCGGTCAGGACAGCTGCCATTTGGGTCCGCTATTGCGGGAAGGAACTCCGGGATCGAAGTGCCAAGGGCTTCACGTATGAGCGAAGAGTGGGCGCGCCTGGGGCCAAATATGAAGATCGCGGCTGGCGGGGTTTCAATGACGACAGGTGGACCGAGTGGAAGAGGGGATTCAAAGACGCGCAGACTAAATACCCGTCGGACGAGGTCATTCGGGTTGCGGCTGAGTTGATGGAGAAGCTCTAAACATGGTAGACGAACGGAGGTTGATGCCTGAGCGCTACCAACGACGAGCACGGGATAACCTCAGTCCTTCGTTCGCATCTCGGGTACGTGTACCTGGTAGTTCCTGATCCTCACAAAGCTTCAGGGGTCAGAAGTGCAGAAATTAGAGAATCTCGCCAAATCAATGGAATTGACTGGACGCATGCAGAATTGTGGTTGCCTTAATCGTCGTCGCGGTTCAGCATAGACGAAACGGGGCGTTAATTAAAGGGCGGGGAGCGAAACACCCTCCCTTTGCCCCTGGATCGGGGGACGCCGACGAGAGGGGTTCCGCCGTTCCTGCCTCCTGATTGGGCATGATGCCGGGCTACGGCTGGGGAACGGTAAAAAGAGACTCGGCGGGACACCGGCGGGGTGGTGGTGGGCCGTGCCAGCTCGAGGTTCTCAAATTGCTGCAACTTATCCACGGGCCCGCCCACTGCCGCCTTTCCCGCAACCGCAAAGTGCCACGGACTGCACCCGACGGACCTGACGTGTGCGCCCGCTTCGCTGTCAAAGCCTCGCCTAACTCCCCGGAAGTCCCGCCTTCGTGCATGCACCTCGCATCTCGTTTTACGTCTCCGCGTCCAGGGATTTTCGTAATCGCTGCACAGACTGCACAGAGAGAGACAGTCGCTGGGCGGCGCCCAACAATGGTGCTGTCGCCGCTGCAGATCGGCGATCACAGCCCATCCCCAGGTTCAGCTCACCCTCCGACGTCAGCGCCAGCTCCACCAAGTGTCCGCTGCCCCGGGCCCCGTGAGCGGACCCGCAAACGGTGACGCTCGACGGCAGCTGTGCGCCTTACCTTGTGCACCGCGCAAGTCGGCGCCCGGCCGCATAGGCCTCTAGCCCATCCCATGGACCGAAGCGTGTCTCCGGAGGGCGACCCCCTGGCTATCCTCGCCGCCGCGGAGAACTTGACAGGAATGGTGTTTGACGATGGCGACGACGAGGTTTTTATCAAGGAAGAATCATCCAGCCCAGTCGCGGACGATGATAGGCCGTTCATGATCAGGCGGTTACAGCCGTTCAAATTCAAACCCCCGACGCCCACGCAAAAGTCGTCGGCTGCGCCGGCCGGGAAGGTCAAGGCAACAGCAGGGCAACAGCAAGCTGCGAGAGCCGGAAGACATGGTGGGAAGGGGCCTGCGGCTTCAAAGATCGCCCATCTGCGGGGCTCCCAGTCTGCAGGGCAACCCATAATCCCTCGCAAAATCGAGGATTGGGAGCCTTGGAAGAGCATCCTTCACGAGCTCTACATCACGCAGAATCGCATATTACGCGAGATCATCGGCATCATGGAGACCAAGTACAATGTGAGAGCCACGTGAGTCATCCCCCTTGATCCCAACTCGGCCAGGGTACGGCTCCTAACCGACGCATTGCTCTTGAAGACCTAAGATGTACAAGAACCAGTTTGCAAGATGGGGATTTTTCAAATATACCGTCAAGAAGCGGCCGCGGACCAAGGTCGAGTCTCCGACCGACCAGAGTTCGGACGACTCTCTCGATGACGGAACGTTGATCTTGTCAAGAGACTCACTGATGCACGACAGCGACGGGTCTCGCGGCATGCAAGTCGGACTGGCAGCCGTGCGCCGGTTTATCCACGGACACATCGACCAGGACTCGGCCAATCTGAGAGCCGAAGAGGTCGCCGGCTATGTCGACCCCTGCTACAGGTACTTCAAAGTCGCCATGGACCTATTTGACCTCAAAGAAAACATGGATGGCGGCCGAATTCTCCGCCTCGCCTTCCTCCAAATCGAGCGCAAGATCTCCAAACCCACCATGAAATCCTTCTCCGATCTCTGCTTCCTTGTCCCCCACCTCCTGCTCGAATCCGGCCGCAAAGACATCCTTGCCGCCTATCTGCGCTACCTCGCTCGCCTCGCCAGCGTCAAATTCGGCAAACACCCCGTCGCCGAACTGGCGGCCTCCTTCGCCAGCCTCGTCGACGACCGGCCCGAGGACATCATGCGCTACATCATGCGTCTCTCCCAGATCAACGCCGACACCATCGCCAGCCTGCCCGGCATGCTCGACCGCAACCGCCAGTGGGCCCGCAATCAGTACCTCGCCTGCCAGCGCACCATCAGCAACAGTAGTGCCAGCAGCACCGCGGAGGCGTCGTGGGGCAGCGGCGGCAGTGGCAGCGGCAGGGAGATGGGCAGTGGACGGCAGCACGAGCACCACATGCTCCGCGTCGAAGCGCAGAGCGTGTACTGGGCGCAAATGCTCGTCGTGCAGGACCCGGTGGGCAATCAGATGGCCGAAGAGTGGCTGCGCAGGCGGTTCGGGAAGGACTTTGGCGTGCGGTGCGAGGCGCACCTCGCGCGGCTGAAGCAGAGCGTCGCGAGCGGGCAGTTCCCTGCTATGTTTGCGTGCATGATGGAGTGTCTGTATGTTGGCTGGCTGTTTGATTATTACGAGACGGTACAGGACTGGGATCGGGCGTTTGAGTGGGGCCGGCGGGGGCTCGAGCTGTCGACGGATGAGCAGTATGCCCTCTGGTCGATTCATCTAGAGGGCTTGATGCGGAGGCATGGAAGAGCGGAGGAGGCGGATGAGCTGCAGAGGAGGAGGCGGGCGCATGCGTGGCTGGAAAAGGTCAGGCTGGAGGTCGACAGGCTCACCCTTGGCTGATTGCCTGAGGGCGATCTCGATACCATATAAGGGTGGGAAGCGGGGAGTGCGCCAGTATCAACGTGGCGCACTGAGTGTTGGGAGTCATACTTAGGTATGTATGGAAAAGCCCAGGCTACTGGGGCGGGCGGCAGGGTTCTGGGATTTCTTATCGGTGTTTGGCTCCATGTAAGTTACGGTGATATTTGCATTACCAAGTACAGTAACGCTATTCAGCGTTGGAGAAGGTTATGTCTGTTCCTAATGCGGACTACGGACAGTGTACAGTACTATTATTAACTACCCAGGCTTGGCTGGAATATGAAACTGGGACCTTTCAAGGTCATGCGGGTATCTGCTGTATTCAGAGGAGAATATGCATACGTTCGAGAGATTGATCTGCGCTCTTGGATTCCTGGTCTCTGCGGGAGAATTCCATCGGCACAAGGGATGTAGGGAGATCAATGTCTACTGGTGATAGTTATGGCGCCACTTTCCTATGTAGACTAGGGAGTCGTCCCGGGTGAAAATGTGAATTAGGACATTCCACAGTGTCTACTGTTTGGCGTTGTCTCGGGAACGGGCCCTAGCGGACGACAGCACTGGAACGAAGTTGGTTTGGCGTGAGGTGACCTGGGTTGTCTTCTCAGCAACAGATGGGATAAATAGCACGCATATCTCTATGATACAGAGTCACTGACGGTTTGCTTAAGCAAAAGTCGCCAATTCATCACATCCAAACCTCCGAGTCTCTACTGATCGTTGCCTACTCCGTTCTCGGCCATCAACTGCAGATTATCCTAGAAGCCGAAGCACAATGAAACCCTCCACTCTTGCCGTCCTCTATTCGATCCTCGTCGCCGCTGCCGCCCAGGGCACGACCAACGACACCGTGGCGTGGTATGACCCCGTCCGCAACGCAACCTGCACCGGCAACCCCGACGATGGGCGCATCAGATGCCAAGCGGGCCAGGTCGAGGCCCTGTTGATGGTCAGTATATTGCTGTTACTACCTTGATTACGCTGGCTATGAGAACCACCTGACTAACACAACTATGTTTACCGAAAACAACAGCACTAGCCCCCTGACAGCAACATTGTTTACTTGCATACCCTTCCCGTGGTCGCCATCGGCAGACGCGGAACATCCCCGGACGAAGACGGAGACGATGATGGTGACAAGCCTCGAGCTGCCGACGAGCCAGGGGTCTGTATAGGCGAGGGACGCAGCAAGAACGTGGGCTGCTTCCTCCACTGCTTCGCTCAGGGGTTTTGTACCGCACAGTGTGATGGAGAGAAGGTACCTGCTCGTGCAGCTGCCCAGATTCGCAGAAGGAAGGTGTGCCGTGTGAGGATTTGGAGGGCAGTTGCTAGCCTTGTAATATTCAAGTAGGGGAGAGGCTGGGTGTTGTTGAATACCATAGACTTGAGGTGCACGACGAGATGGAGTAGAGCCTCGGCAGGGGGATGAGGAAATCGGAAAAGTGGCGTTGGAGAATAAGATTTCTTATGGGATGCCCACGCGTCTGCTTTCAATCAGACTGGAAAGTCGATATTGGTTACGGACCTCTCCTATCCCTTGAAAATGAAAATGGACGTTCGCCTTCATCGACCACATGCTCCATCCAGTCCATACCATCTCTCCGGTCAAGCTTCGTCGTCGCAGGAGACGCAAAGTCCGGCATCACTTTGCCCAGTAACGCTTTTGTGCTGACTGGGACGATGGGTATCCGGACACCAATCTCTAAAGTCTTTCAACTTGGTATAGTAGAGCCCATGGCCGCAGGAATAGCCCATTTTTCACCGATGTCGGCAGCGGTCGGCCATGGTCCCGACTGAGCACAGCTCCAAGCCGTGGAGGGAAGGCAGGTGAAGACAGGGATTAACGAAGTATCAGTCAACAATATCCGACTCGCCCACGACTTTTTATGTTGGAGGAGAGACACTGACCCGGGAATGAAAATGTCAACCCCGGGGAGTCCTAATGCAATGACGAAGACGGTTCATGAGAGTGTCGCAATTGGGAGTTCCGTACGCCGGACATCATCACACCTCCTGTTTAAGGACACGTCCGTAGGAAAGCCTGGGGCCTGGAGTGGAAAGTACCCCAAGTATACCGCTTCACTCCATAATTGTGTATTGCTTGGTCTACGACTGTCTGCGTCGGGCGTCCAATGATGAAGGTGCGTGAGAGATCTCTCACTCAAGAGTCTATCAACTCCTCCCCTCAGTCTTGGAACTGCCGACAGGGTTAAGAGCCATGGATGGTCTGATCTGCGGCGTCTCTGTCTGCCTTACCTTAGGCTCCTTTCGTTACCAGGACTTACCATCAACGAGGGCAAGGCTGCGCACCTGATGTATGTACATACATACATGCGCACAGTATCACTGGATAGTATTACTGAGGCCAGTGTACTGATGGGGGACATTTCCCTAAAAGAGGCAAGCAACGAAAAGGGGACTAAGCATATATAGAGTACTGTACATAACCCCCGGTCAACGTACATGAGCGTCTATACCGGTCCGTTAACACACGGTATGGATACATGGTAGTTATACAAGACACACTGGAATCCGGCTATAGGATCATGAAAAGGAATCCGCTGAATAGCAGCGTCAGCGGAGAGGTCTCAAAGTTGACTCTAGAAGTCGAGCGGAGTTTCTCAAACGTTCAATCGATTAGCTGAGTTGACTACCTTGAAGTTCAGTTGTATACATTCAAAATTTGGTCTGAATTGATGTTTCCCAAGGTGAGTTCCGGACCGTTGGATGGGAAGGATTGTAGGGAGCGCCTACGCAGCCCTTAAGCTGCGAAAGCGCAGCACGCGAGAGGATGCAATGCATGTAAAACAACGAGGAGGGACCGCTTGCTCTGAGCGGGGCAGCCGCCCTTGCGGTGTAAGAATAATAATAATAATAATAATGTTTCCCAGCCCCACGACATCACTAATCCCCTCGCCACCCATGGTGATGGTTGACCTGATCACAGGGACCTGGACTTCGTCACCTCGGCACTCTCTGGCAGCCGGACAATGCGGGGATCCTTGCGCAACCAACACCACCCTGGGCTCTCCCCGTCTTACCGCGTCCTCGTCTCACCACCAATTCCCCAGCTCCAAATCACACCCACGCGCGATAACCTAGACACAACCAAGACCTAACGACTATGACCGCCCCGGTCCCCTTCTCCGAACCCCCCTACCTCCTCGGCCTGCCGACCCCCTACTTCAACCCCTCCCACCGGGCATGGCAAGCCGCCATCCGACCATGGCTACAAACCCACTTGCACGCCCACGCCATAGAATGGGAACAATCCGGCACCTCGGCTCCCTCCGTCTTCGCCACATTCGCGCAAGCGAACATGCTTATTCCGTCCCTACTCGCCCCGCTGCCCGTGGCGTGGCTGAAAAAAACTCGGCATCCACACGCTCATGGGCGGGTTGCGCGTCGAGGAGTTTGACTCACTGCACGGGTACATCTTTGGCGGCGAGATGGCGCGGAGCGGGCTGGCGGGCCCGGGGGGGAGTTTGACGACGGGCATGGCGTTTGGGGTGCCGTTGATCTTGAAGTTTGGGAGTGAGGCGTTGCAGGACAGGGTGATACCGGATTTGTTGACGGGAAGGAAGAGGTGCTGTATTGCGATTACGGAGCCGGATGCGGGCAGTGGTGTGGCGGGGATTGTCACGACCGCGGTGAGGAGTGGCGATGGGAGGTGTTGGGTTGTTAATGGGCGGAAGAAGTGGTAGGTTTGATTACTTAGTGTCACAGATCTGGACGAGAATAGGCCGGCTGATGTTGAGGGTTGCTGTTGTTGTTGTTCTAGGATCACAAACGGCATCTGGTCCGACTACGCCAGCATGGCGGTGCGCACCGGCCCGCCCGGCAGCGGCGCATCCGGCATCCCGCTGCTCCTGGTGCCGCTCAAAGACCATCCGGGCGTGACGATGCGCCGCCTCAGCGTCTCGGGCCTCACCTCCTCCGGCACGACCTACATCGAACTGGACGATGTGCGCGTGCCGGTCGAAAACCTCATTGGCGAGGAGAACCAGGGGATGCGGTACATCATGACCAACTTCAACGACGAGCGGCTCGCCGTCGCGACGGGGGCCACACGGCAGGCCAGGGTGGCGCTCTCGGCCGCGTTCGAGTACGTGCTGAAGCGCGAGGCATTTGGCAAGCCCCTTGTTGAACAGCCCGTCGTTCGGCGCCGGCTGGCCAAGGCCGGCGCCCTGCTCGAGAGCTTGACCGCGTGGGTGGAGCAGTTTGCGTTTATGATGACCAAGTTGCCGCACCACGAGGCAGATGTCCTGCTCGGCGGCCCGACGGCGCTGCTGAAGGCCCAGGCGGGGATGGTGTTCAAGGAGTGTGCTGATACGGCTGTGTTGTTGTTTGGAGGGAACGGGTATACAAAGACCGGGCAGGGCCAGCTTGTGGAGAGTGAGTCTTCCCCTCTTCCCGCTCGACGAGATGTGCTTGTTTGCTAATCCCATTCCGCAGTACTTTACCGAGACGTCATGGGAGGAAGAATCCCGGGCGGCTCCGAGGATGTCCTGCTCGATCTCGCTGTACGCCAACTTGTCAAGATATACAAAGTGCAAACCAAGATGCTGCAGGCTGCCAGAGGGCTAAAACTCTAGCGTAGTGGGTGGTGGACGGGTGTTTGGGGTCTTGGTCAAACTCTGTGGAAGTTGTGCCTTAGTTACTGTAATGTCAACCTTCCGTCAATATAACTGATCGGTCACTGTCCATCTTAGCTAGATCCATCTGTGATTGGAACCCGGTCAACTCAGGCGGCCCATGCTTGCGTTAAACGACCTGTCGCTTGTCCTCTTCCGCACGCAAGCGTCTCAGCTTCGTGGGACATGGTACCACTTCATGTTCACTGCGTATGTGGTGCAAGAGACCGAGGCGAGACCCGTTGGGGGAACAGCAGCAGCTGTGCCGTGACCCGATGGAGGCGTTGCCACAGATGCATGCGCTTTCGCTGGTTGAAGCCGCCCTCTGAGTAAGCTTGACTTAGGACGGTTGGTTCTGCAAGCAAGATAATGAATACGCCGGCGACATCTCCGGGTGGGAAATGGCTGCAGATAGAGGGGAAAGTTCGACTGAGAAGATCAAACAGATGACGCGTAAGTGCGGCGATTTCGGAAGCTCCAAGACCAATTATCCTGAAACAAAGAAGTTCGAAAAGGTACAGTGGTTGCGGAACGCTGAGGGAGATACAGTACCAGACCTGTGCCTCCGAGCGATCCGTTGTCTCTCACAGTGGGATCTCTTTTGTGCACAATCTCGAGGGCTCAACATGCGAATGTGGCTCCCACGCAAGCTCAGACCGTAAGCAGGGCAGGAAGGGCTCGGGAGTGCCTCGTAGATCTCGACCCGGGGGTGCTTGTATCATATTACCCCTGATTTCGTCCAATCAACCTTTGCGGTCAGGCACCACCGGCAAATGCCCTCCGACGGCTGGTCGTCCTCCGAAGTGCGAGTCTCTCCTTTGCTGGGCCCGGTGCACAGTGAGCGTATGTTATCTTAGAAAATCTCGCAAATCCGGAGACGACCATGTTGCTCGTTGTCTCTTTTTCCCGAAACTCTCGTCAACCTCCCTTCTGTTGCTCGACCCCTGGCGAGCAGAGCTTCGAAGCCCTCGCTTGTCCACTGGCCCACTTCGTTCCCGTGCCCTAGCGGCCAAGAGTCCAAGACAGCCCACCACCCCCTTGTTGCCAACCAACCCACACCATCCGGGTGTCCAATTGCTTCCATTCTTATCCTTGCGCAGCTCGCTTCGCTTTCCACCACATGGCCTCTTCCTCCTCCCACCACCCACCCACCACACACCAGCACAGCCTCCCACCATCAAAGCCCGTTGGCATCACCATCCACCGACGGGCAGCAGCTCGGCTCATCAGGCCGTTCTCACAGGAATAATTCCCATCATCGCTCTCTCAACCTGTTCGAGCAGCTGAATCCACTCACTTTTTGCCGATGCGGCCGCCAGCTCCAGCAACCCCGGCCTTGATGTGATTCCTGACTCAGACAACCCCCCGAAGCACCCGCATTGTTGTCCCCAGAATGTTGCGACGGCCTCCTGGCCATGTCGCTCCCCAGCGCAAGTACCGGCTCTTGGCACTTGCATTGATCCTTCTCCCGTGGCTCTCCCTCGCCGATGCTCAGCAGCAGCACCAGCGCCCGCCAGTTCCCGCCCACCAGCCGAGGTCGCCGCCCGAAGACGACCAACATGCCGCCCCCAACCTCGCGGCGACGACCGTGACGGGCCGCGGTACGGTCGAGACCCCGCGCATCCACCAGCGCCGAAAGACGACCGTCACCCGGGAGGCAGATGACGAGGAGACACGCCGTCGAAACCTCGCTGGCTCCAACAATAACAACAACAACAACAACTTGATTCCTGACGATGCGCGCGCCCACGCTTTGGCTCCGGACCTGTCCGTTCGAGCACCGCCTCCATCGAAATACAGAGGCCCCTCCCCCGGGGCTGGTCTCTCGCAGCATGTTGCGCGGAGCCTGGAGGATTGGGAAGTGGAAGACTTTGTTCTTCTGGCGACCGTTGATGGAGACCTCTATGCCAGCGACCGGAAAACCGGGCAGGAACGCTGGCACTTCAAGTCCGACCACCCCTTGGTCGAGACTAGACATTTCCGAACCAACCGCTCCGTTCTTGACGAGGACTACGACCCGATCGACCACTACATCTGGGTCGTCGAACCCACGCGAGATGGCGAGCTGTACCTGTGGCGGCCGAACGGGAATGGCGGCGGCCTGGCCAAAATGGCCTGGACCATGAAGAAGGTGGTGGAGGAATTGGCGCCCTACAATGACTGGGCCAACGGCGTCATTTACAACGGAGACAAGAAGACGACCATGGTCACCCTGAACGCCGCTACCGGGACCGTCATCAAGCAGTTCGGCTCCACCGGCAGCTACGTCAACAAGGTGGATTCGGAAAGCTGCTTCAAGCCGAATGCACTGGCGGACGGCGAGGAAGAATGCAGCGATGACCGCACCATTACGCTCGGACGCACCGAGTACACTGTCAGCATCCAGCGTTTTGACGGCAGCCCGATCGCATCTCTCAAATACTCGGAATGGGGTCCTAACACGTTGGACAACGACCTCATGCAGCAAAATCTCATCACGAAGGATAGTCGCTACGTTACTGGCCAGCATGATGGCAAGGTCTACGGTTTCGAGTACGGCCGTTTCAGTGAAGAGCGCCCCGTGTTCACCAAGACGCTCTCGTCCCCTGTCGCTCGCGTTTTTGATGTCCTCCATCGTTGGGGGACTGCTCCTGGCACGGATCCGGAGCTCATTGTGCTGCCCCAGCCGCCCCTCCCCGCCAGTGACGAGAACAGCTTGCGTCTCCGCAGCGAGAAGGTCTTCATCAATCAGACCGAGGAAGGGAGCTGGTATGCTCTCTCGGGGAGCCGATATCCTTTGATTCTGTCCGCCCCGGTTGCACCCATCCACCGCCTCGACTGGTTGGAGGTCAAGGAGTATTGGGACATACTAAACGAGGCTCAAAAGTCCCGTGTGCTTGTTGGAACGCACCAGCTACCGGATGGCTTGGGGAACCCATCACGCTTTCTGCTGGATGCACCAAGTGGCGAGTCTGAGAAGGAGGGTCTTCCGGTTGTCGACTTGCCGCGCCTGCTTCCTTCCCCTCAGCCGGAGCCGCCACGGCTTTTGGACACGGCGAAGAAGCTGCCTGGGTTTGCCGTGATCAAGGTCTTCGATCTCGTCAGCAACCCCGCCGCCATCGTTCTCTTCTTTGTGACGCTGTGGTTCCTCTACAAGGACAGGCTGCTTAGCTTCAACCGGAAATCATCGGCCAAACGCGACATCCTCGCGCCACGGATCGAGGTGAATCCTACAGCGCCAACACCCGTTCCTCCCAAAGAGGACGCCCCGGTCGCTGCCGACCCGGCCGAGCGAAGGGGAGAAGTTGCGGCCCCCGAGGCCGTTGGCATCGACGCTGTACCCGCGCAGGAGCCTGGAGAGCCCAGCCCAGCGACTGAACCCCCAGCCCGGCCGACACCTCCTACCGTAGCATTTGCTGATCCGCCCGAACCGGCCGCTCAGCCGGCAGTCGAGGGTCAGCCGGCGGTTGAAGGAGCCGATGCCGCGGCGGCCGGCGAACCGGCCAAGAAGAAAAAGGGTCACAGAGGCCGTCGTGGAGGTGTGAAGCATCGGAAGGGCAACAAGGACAAGCGTGAGAACTCTCAATCTCAAGATGACGATACCCCTCTGCAATCTGTTGAAGAGCTGGTCAATAAGGCCAAGGCCCTTGTGCGTGAGCCCAAGCTCGAGCCAGACATCATTACGGTATCCGCAGATGGGGATGAGGTCTCAGGTCACATCCTCAAGATGGGCAGCCTTGAGGTCAACGAGGCCGAGCAGTTGGGCACGGGGAGTAACGGTACCATTGTGTTCGCAGGAAAGTGGGACGGCCGTGATGTCGCTGTGAAGCGTATGCTGGTCCAGTTCAACGAGATTGCCAGCCAGGAAACTAGATTGCTGAGAGAAAGCGACGATCACCCCAATGGTAAGACATCTTCTGTCACCGAGGATCACAGAGCGGCGCTAACTTGGAACAGTGATTCGCTACTATGCCCAGCAAGAGCGCGCCGCCTTCCTGTACATCGCCCTGGAGCTTTGCCAGGCTTCGCTAGCCGATATCGTCCAGAAACCTCACTGCTACAGGGAACTAGCGCAAGCGGGCGAGCGCGACATGCCAGGTGTTCTGTATCAGATCGCAAACGGCCTGAGCCACTTGCACAGCTTGCGCATCGTCCACCGCGACCTGAAGCCGCAGAATATCCTGGTCAACATGGGCAAAGACGGACGACCTCGCATTCTTGTCTCCGACTTTGGCCTGTGCAAGAAGCTGGAAGGCGGCCAGTCGTCGTTTGGCGCGACTACTGCCCACGCCGCGGGAACGACTGGCTGGCGCGCTCCAGAGCTCTTGATCGGCGACGACACTCCCGGCTCTAACCCCATGACGCTCACCGATCCCGGCTCCAGTCTCCACAGCGGGTCGGGTTCCGCTATCGTCGAGGGCCCAGGACCTCATCACAGGCGCGTCACGAGAGCCATCGACATCTTCTCGCTCGGCCTGGTATTCTTCTACGTCCTGACGCGCGGCAACCACCCGTTCGACTGCGGCGACCGCTTCATGCGCGAAGTCAACATCCGCAAGGGCAATTACAGCCTCGAGCTGCTCGAGGTGCTGGGCGACTTCGCGTTTGAGGCGCGCGACCTCATCGGGAGCATGCTCAAAGCCAACCCCAAGGAACGCCCGACCGCGCTCGAGGTCATGGCGCATCCGTTCTTCTGGAGCTACAAGCGCCGCCTCAACTTCCTCTGCGACGTCTCGGACCACTTCGAGAAGGAGCCGCGCGACCCGCCGTCCCCGGCCCTCGCGCACCTCGAAAGCCACGCCGAGGCGGTCGTGCGCACCGACTTCCTCAAGCACCTGCCGCGCGAGTTCGTCGACAGCCTGGGCAAGCAGCGCAAGTACACGGGCACGCGCCTGCTCGATCTGCTGCGCGCGCTACGCAACAAGCGGAACCACTACGAGGACATGCCCGACTCGCTCAAGAAGACGGTCGGACCGCTGCCGGACGGCTACCTCGCCTTCTGGGCGCGCAGGTTCCCGAATTTGCTGATCGTCTGCTGGAATGTCGTCTATGATCTCGGCTGGGAGGACACCGATCGGTTTAGGGAGTATTATCGGCCTATGCCGCCTTCGACGGTTGTGTAGTGCTGCTGGATGGGCTTTTCCCCAGGTTTCCTTTGGGATGGGTGTCTGCTGTTGTAGCTGAGAGGTGGAGACAGCGAGGTCAGGGGCAACTGGGTTTTCTAAGGTTATGAGCGCTGTTTATCTTTCTCTCTTTTGGTCTTACTGTTCTTGTTGTGCGATGTTGGATATAAGCCTTATCAGCGAAAAGAAAACCTTGGGAGCGTACTTGTTCTTCATGGCCCTAACCGTGACATTACTCTGATATTCACTCACTAATACTGTGTTAACTGAGGTCTACTTCATGTGAGGTTCCAGACGGGCGGTTGGTTCTGCTCCCCACTCGTCTTTCACGGTAGAAGGGGCTTTATGGTGTGTCGCAACCCAAGAGGCCCTGTTTGAGGTATCTTCATCCACCTCCAGCCGTCATCTACCTGAATTTAGATCAGTAATTGTATTGTCCTAGGGCGATCTTGCTTCACTTTCCTAGCATCTCAACAGATGATGGACGGATCCAGAACCTGAGCGTACATTGGTGTGTTCTACAACTGAGCTGTCTCTAATGAAATGAGCTGCACAATCGCAACCTGTCTTTCCATCTCCTTTCCAAGACGGCAAATGAATGACTTCAAGGTACTTATTTAGTGCACGGTACGCACTTTACCACTCCCGGAGAAACCACATGCGATATCTATCCCCCCGTTTCCTTCAATCTCATCTAGAAAGCCATGCTACCCCCAGTGAACCAAAACCTGCTTCTTATTCTTCTTCTTCCCCCCTTGCCCATGCTGCCCCTCATCACCCCCATCTCCACTACCACCCCCAGCACCGTGCTGGGCATTCGAACTGGAGTTGCCACCACCTCCCCAACTGAAGCCCGTGTCCCTCGGCGCCCCGCCAAATTCCCTCCGCACCGGGCGCCCGCTGCCATACCCGAAGATTGTCGTCTGTGGCTTTGGCGCGGCCGGCAAAGCAGGGAACGCTTCCTCGTTTGACACGCCGGCTGGTTTCCTCGCGCCTGGCACACCGCTGGCACTGCCGCCCGACTTGTTCGACGCAGATGCCGTGCCGCCGATCCAGGACGGTCTTTGTTGTGGTTGTTGTTGCTGCTGCTGTCCGGGGAGAGCAGGGAATGCGGATGGCGGTACAACGGGACGTGATGACGCGCCAGCGTTGGGGTTCGAGTTGGCGGAGGACACGGAGGCGAAGGACATGACTGACTGGCCGCCGACGCTGGCGCGGCGGGTGCTGTTCTTGAGCTTGAGCACGCGGGTGGAATGGCGGAGCTGGGCGGCGGCTGCTTGGGCGGTGTTGTTAGCAGCCCCTGGGCTGGCGGCGGCTGCGGCGGCCCAGCCTGTTGTAGAGGTGGTTGCGCCGCGCATACCGCCCAAGCCGGGCAACGAGGGGTAGTCCTCCTCGGTGGCGCGCCAGTTCTGCCAGGCTCTGCGGAGGGCTTCGCCTTTCTTCTTGTCTTCGAAGAGGTCGGCGACTTCTCGGACCAGCGTGCCGAGGGCGGTTGAAGACGTCTCGGAAAAAAGGGCAAAGAAGGCCTCGATGAGCTGCTGCGGCGACATGGAGCCTTTGTTATAGACAGAAATGTGCCCGCGGAAGGTGGCCATCTTATTGGGGTCGTTGCCAAGGAGGTTAGAGGCACGCTCAATGACGGCGCCATGCCGGGTCAGGCTGGCGCGTTGCTCAGGGGTAAGGGAAGACAAGTCGGTGATGCTGAGGTTTTCCATAGCGTCGATAATGGGCTGGCGGGCAGGAGCTCGCTGTTGTGTTTGTGTGGGGGCGTTACTTGGAACTGGACGGGAGGGACCTGGAGAAGGTGTTGGTCGGGTTGCGCTTGCGCTTGTTTGTAGGGCCATTTGCCGCTGGAAGGCTAACTCGTCTCTCCGTAATGGCTGAGCCGAGCTGACAGGCAGCGATTCTGCGTTAGGATCGGGTCCCCGTCTCCGCTGTTCCCTCGCGCCAGCTCCGCCTCGCCTCTCCTGCTCGTACCTCTGCCGCAAGTCGAAGTTAGACAGGGCGACGGTGCGGGCATCTCTCCCTTTCGCTAACGATCCTCCGTGCTCACTGAGCTGGTGGGCCTTGAGGTCCATCTCCGACTCAAAGACGACGAACTTCTTCTCGAGGCACTCTCGGTCGGGACATAGAAAATGGTCTTTCTTGAAGTGCGCCTCGAGCGCGTTGTAGTCGAGATAGTAGTGCGGCTGCCTCGAGCCTCTCCGGTCGCAGATAAAGCACCGTTCATGTCTGTTTCGGCAGTGCTCGTAGAGTTTGTCGCTATCATAGAATCTGGCGCCGCAGAAGCCGCAGAGCGGATGCCCTCGGAAGCCCGTCTGGTCAGCGGCGCCGGGTTTGTCGTCGCCGTGTCGCATATGCTCGGTCAGCTCCTTATCAGCAAACATGTCGTGTTCGTGCGTAAAGACCTTCTTGTGCCTGGTACACAAGTCGCACATCTTCTTGTGGTGGACGGAGCGGACATGGCGATGCAGGTCCGGCCAGCCGAGGCCAGCGAAATCGCATTCGGCATCAGGGCAGTTATACCGCAGGAGAAGGACAGTATCGCCGACGATATCCTCACCCGCGTACTTGATGCCAATGTTGTCGTCGGTGCTGGTGATGTCAGAGTCTATGTATTCGTCGAAGCGCTTAGCTCCGTCGTCGGTAAAGATGACAAAAGGGGCGGCCGTCTGTACACAGCAAGGTCAGCATCAACCTCCTCGCTCCGTTCGTTAGGCACGCTACATACCCGACAGTGTGGGCAATCCTTGTTCTTGTATAGCGCCCTCATTCGGAGCGCACAGATGTGGCAGGTTATGTGGCCGCATGGCGCCACTGAGTAGTGGCTGAACGGGTTGGCGCAAATGAAACAAACCTCGACGTCACCACCGGCACCCTCGTCTTGTGTATCGTTCTTGACTTTGAACTTTTGGGGCTTGGCGGCCTGTGGCGGCTTTTGGTCCTCGGCTGCAGGCTCGGCGGAGGGTTGCGCTGGCGGGTTGTGACCGCCGTGATGATGCTCCCCTCCTCTGCCCCTCCCCCTGCCGCGCGAGCCATCCCCTCGGCCACGGCCTCTTCCTCCGCGCCCCCTGCCTCGGCCTCTGTGTCCGTCACCCCGTGGTCCTGGAGGCGCGTGCTCGGGGGCTCCACCGCCGTCAGTAGCTGGTGCGGCCGGGCCAGTTGACGCCATGGCGGTTCTGTGATGTTGCTGGGTTGCGTCCCGAAGGTGGCGTCAGTTGTGCTCTTCAACGTATGCGTTAAGCTCCACTCGGTTACGGAGAGCTTCAGCCTAATTATGTCCTGCTCGAGTCGAGTTGCTGTAATTTCGAGACCTAAACTTTGCCGAATGCGTGGCTGTCCAGTGGTCGTCCGATAGGAGCAAGATGTGCAGTAGGTTAGGTTGTCGGAGCTGTTTTGCGACTACGAAGTTAACGGGACGTGGGGTCAGATCGTCAGAGCTCTGGGGGTTTTATTCAGTGGGTGGAACCTGCCAGGGGCGGCAAGTCGTCTCCTCGGGACAGTGGTGTGATTGGCTCCTCAGGAGCGTGAGGCTCCACAGCGGATCTAGCCGGGGATAGGTAGGGCTCGCCGCAATGTGTCATAACCTGCAGCATCGCCAGCAGCTCAGCCTCCGTTTCAATCAACTCTAAGCTCAAATTTCCGAACTTGGAGGATCGACTTAGCTGTGTGTTTCTGTCCCGACTCAAAAGATGTTTATTCCACTTTAAGTTATACGGAGTGGCTTGTTGACGTCGGCACGGCATGGCATCCGTCGTCATTCTGATTCATCGATTGCTCTCATCCTACCAAAAAAATGGGGCGGGACAAGCAATCGCATCAAGTGGATAGTACCTCTATGACGATAATGATAAATGTCATGCGAACCGCCTGGTCCGAAGACTTTGCGGCGCTATCAAGGCCGGGCCTTGCCGGGATTTCACATCCAAAGACAGCACTACGAGATGTTGGATATTCCATGATTTCTACCCTGGCTCACTTCGGCTCGCACATTCCACACCGATCATATGCTTTTGCTCCTGTCCTGCCTTCCTTCCCAAGACCGAGGGTACTACACAATACAAAATATCAGATGTTATGCTAGAAACGATCCACGCCGGGTGTCTCCTTGCCAGGTGGAAGCCCGTCGCTCCCACCCGATTAAGGCGTTAGGAGCGGCAGTTCGGAGACCAGTTTCCCTAAAAGAAGCTCGGGTAAAGTAAACCAATTGCAAATAAGGTGAGGAAGAATGTACCAGAACATAAGACCGCAAGAGATCAGGGGCGCCATCGTAGTTTGTCCCAACCCCGTAGCCTCGATATATGTGTCCGACCAAGAAATGGAGCCGGTTGTTGATAAAGATTGCCGGCCCCTAAGAACGCGCGTGATACGCGAGTCGAGCATAAACCGAGCGCCCGCAATACCGGTGGCTCCCCGCATAAGTAAAGAAACATGAAAACGAGAGAGGCATACCCGCATACTCCTTGAATCAAATGAAGTTGTTCCAAGACGCCGAGCACGCCGATCCGGTCTGAAAACCCAGCCTCCTAAAGGCCCATCCCAGAGACTACTCGTCGATTGGGTAGAGCTGGTTTCCGAGAAGCTTGTTCATCGAAAACATATTGACCTTGTCTTGCTTAAAGACGGCTTGAAGCTTCTCGTCACAGAGGATCTGCCGCTTGTCATTGGGATCTTGGAGCGAATTACTCTTGATGTAGTCCCAAATCTTCTTGACAACTTGCGGGCGGGACAGCTATGTCTTTGTCAGCCGGAAGTCATCCAAAAAAAAAAAAAAGAGAGGACGACACTCACTTGGCTCTCCCCTGTCAACTCCTGAAGCGGGTAGCTGAGGTTGAACGGCTTCTGGAAGCCGCCTCCTGCCTTCCGCTTCGGCTTATCACCGGAATCAGAATCCTCAGCATTGCTCTCACCATCGGAGCGCACCCGCTTGGAGCCCTTCTTCTTGGTTGTTTTGGGTTTCGCCTTCGGCTTAGCCGCACCAGCACCGCGAGTCACGCGGCCGCGGGACAATCTGTTCTCCTGTGCCTGGAGCTCGGCGGCCAGGCGCGCGTCCGCATCCTCGCTGGAGCTTTCCCGCTTCTGCTTTTTGCTCGCCGGTGGGAGTGAAACCTGGATCTCGCCATCCGCGCCCGTATCCTCCGCGCCGTCGGACGGCGAGCGTCCATTGGCCGGTGATGACTCGGCAGCTGCGCCAGAAGTAGGTGTTGGGATACCCTGTGCAGTCCCGTTGGATATGGCGTCGAAGCGAGCCTCGATCAAGGTCTTGATAGCGTCCTGCAGGGCAAGGGGCGTCAGTGCTGTAGCTGGCAGGAATGTCAAACACGCCATACGAACCTTCTGATCGCTCAGATCCTTGTCAACTGCCTCCTCCAAGCCTTGCCGGATCTTTTTGCGGGTCACGGTCTCGAGATCAGCCTTTGCAAGGATGCCATCGATAACGCGGGTGTAGGTTTCCCTCTCCTCATCCGTCACTGCAATCAGTCAACAAACCGAAAATAGCAAGTGTGCGAGTAGACATACGTGGGGCAGCCATCTTATCAGAGCGGCAGGGCGCATCGATTGCGACAATGTGGCGCGTTTGTAGTTGTGCGATCGAACGCCAGCGCAAGGGTGTTTGCAAGCCCGATGAGATGGGAAGAGGTAAATCGGATGTTTGTGATGGAAACTGAGGGTTCAATTAAACGACCGGATGCGTCTTGATATACCAGCCGTTGGTATTTATGTCGAAGTGGGTTTGGCAGGCAGTGCACAGTGCCGGTCGCCAGCAAAGAGATCGGATGTCGTCGCGACGTCAAAGGTGTGAGCGCTGCGAGGTGGAGAAGATGACTATCAGGTCTGCGGTTGTTAGAGCTCCAAGAGACCAACACCCCAGCAAATTTGGTAGGGTGAGACAGAAAGAAGAACCGGAAAAGGCGAAGCAAACCTCTGGCCCGGCGCAATCGCAAACGGAGAGATGGAGAGTGCGGCGATTCCGAGCCAGAAGCTTGACGTTGGTGCCTCAGGGCACAAACGTCCTTGCGGCTCCGATGGTGAGGCGCGTGGCTGGAAGTGGGGAGCTTCTGTCGCTCATCCTTGCCCAATCAATTCTCCGAATCGCAACGGCACTTCGAGAGAGGGACCTGCACGTGATTTCAGCCGCTGGGAACGGCCCGGGTCGATCTTCCCGAAGTTTGCCTTAGGTAATCCGAACTTGATGCCCCTCCACAAAAGCCGAGCGTTGAAACTTGAATTTCCATCCGTCCTCCCGTTGGGTTTCTTCCATCCTGTCCCGTATGCATGAAGTGTGCGACCACTTCTCCGTCCTGTCAGCTGTGTGAAGACAGCGCATGAAACTATTGATATACTTCTTTAATCGATGATGGGGTCCTCGCCAAGCTTACGCCTTGACGTGCCGAGACAGCGAGACTCCGCATCACAGCGTCACCACGAAATTCCGACTTCGTTATTTGGACCGTAGTCCCCTATTGTTTGGACAGATATCTAACCGCATCCGGCAAAGGTCTGGGCACGTACTAGGGACACCAACACGAAATTTTGCAGCCACTCTCCTCAGCGCGCACCCCAATATAGATGAGCCATAATTGCGCATGCAAACCACCGCATACCGATGATTCGACTGAATGGCGAGGGCGATGGCGACTGTGAGGGTGGCTGAGAGGGCCCAGGAGCATTGCAAGCCCGGTCTTGGAGCCGGGCCCTGGAAACAGCGAATTCCGACGACATAGCGATTCGAATTGATGAGGGCGAGTTTGATGGGGTTTGTTTTGGGGTGCGCGCCAGGGAGAGTGGCTGCAAAATTTGGTGTGGCTGTTCCCGGCACGTGCCCGAGAAGATTTTTGCCAGATGCGATTAGATAACGGTCCAAACAATAGGGCACTACGGTCCAAATAATGGGGTCGCGAAATTCGGGCGGAGTCTTCCGAATCCCGCTCATTCATTCTACCTATGGAGAATCCACGGCAAACGACATCCTTCCTGAGCACTCGCATGCTGACTTGTGTCTGATAAACATTACAGAATGCGGCGCATCAGCAGCAGCTGTCTTCTTCTGCACCTTTTCTAATTGGAGAAACTATTCCAGCACAGGCCATCACCGGTGTGTTCTTGTGTCACTAGTCTCATCCAGCAGTTCAACTCGCAATCATGCAATCCATTGAAGGGTCTTCCTGATGCGAACCCCAGATTTCCATGCAGATGTAATGCAAAGTCGGCTCGGTGGCTGTTGCAGCACAGGGCTTAGTGAGTGGCTTGAGAGTGGTTATCCAGGAGGAATCCCATGCGGGGTCAGCATCGGTTGTTGTTCCCCGTCCAATAATGCGCCCAGGGGCCCCAACACGGGGTTAGATCCTACTTCTCCTCATGAGGCTGCATGGATAGTCCTTAGAGTATCCGTAGGGACTGGTTGGAAGCATATATAGGTAAGGCAGCTTGGACTCCAGAGCCGTGCCTTCTCACCTGGAGGCTGGAGATATTTTGTTTTCATTCTAGAATAATAAAGTGCTTGTGAGAAGGCTCCGAGGTTCAGGTAATTCCCTATCCTCCACACATAATAAACACACAATAGATAGACGAAATATGGCCGACTTCCCCCGCCTCCCTCCGTCGGGCATCAAGGTCATCATCGTCGGCGCAGGCTTCGCCGGCTTGACGGCCGCCATCGAGTGCGACCGCAAGGGCCACTCCGTCACGCTCTTCGACAAGTCGCCCGAGCTCCAACCGCTCGGAGATATTATCAGCTTCGGGCAGAACTCGTCCCGCATCTTCGATAAGTGGCCCGGCGTACGCGAGGCTATCAACCCACTGGTCCACAAATCCGAGGTCTTCCACTTCCACGACTGGCGCGGCAAGTTCGTCACCACTCAGTCCTTTGTCGACGAGCACCGCATTTGGGGCCCACGCGTCAACGGCCATCGCGGCGAGATCCACCAGGCCGTGCTGCGGCACGCCAAAGAACGGGGCATTGACATCCGGCTGGGCCACCACATCGTCCATTACTTCGAGGACGACACCTGCGCGGGGGTCGAGACCGACAAGGGCGAGAGGTTCACAGCGGACCTGGTTCTCGCCGCCGAGGGTGTCCGCTCCCCCGGGAGGAAGTTGGTGCTCGGGTTCGAGGACAAGCCACAACCCTCAGGCTACGCCGTGTTCCGCACGTGGTTCCCCTCGGATGAACTTCTCAAGAACGAGAAGACGAGAAATCTGGTGGCAAACGGCGACTCGCATAACGGGTGGATCGGCGAGGACGTGCACTTCCTGGCGGCCGCCATCAAGGATGGGAAGGAGATGAGCTGGGTATGCACGCACAAGGACACAGGCAGCATCGAGGAGAGTTGGCAGTTTCCTGGGAAGATTGAGGACATACTCCGCATTGTGGATGGGTGGGACCCTGTTGTGCAGGAGCTGGTCAAGCTGACGCCACCTGACCGTTTATTTGATTATAAGCTCGTGTTTCGGGATCCGCTGCCGACGTTCATCTCGCCCAAGGCGCGGACGGCGCTGATCGGGGATGCGGCGCATCCGTTCCTGCCGACGTCGATCCAGGGGGCGAGTCAGGCAATGGAGGACGGGGTGGTGCTTGCCGCTTGTTTGGATAAGGCCGGCAAGGGGAAGGTGCAGGAGGCGCTCAGGGTATGGGAGCGGATCCGGTACGAGCGCGTGCACAAGATCCAGCGGACGGGCGTCACCACTCGCGAGCAGTGGCACAAGGCCGACTGGGAAGCTATCTGGAAGGACCCCGAATCTCTGCACCTCAAGAGAGAGGCTTGGATTTTGAACTTTGATGCCGAGGCTGATGCGTATGCGTCGTATGATTCTGTGAGGGCGCAGTTGGAGAACGGGCGGGTGGCACTTTCCTAGTCGGTACACCATAATACCCTCAATGATGGACGGGGAAGGAGCCATGGGAGGATGGAAGGAGAGCTTCGGTCTGTTAGGTGCTGCAGGTGGATCGGATTACCCCCGTACCTGCAAGCTGCAGCCCCCCAAATTCCGACTGACTCACATCACTTTTTCTTCTTTCATCATACTTGTAAGTACTTTAGGTACTTTACCTTACCTGGAGGACTACAAAGACGATCACCATGTTGACCGATCCCCAACAAAGCCCCCCCTGTCATTCCTGGGTCATACAGGTCCTGTACTACCGGTGCAGTCCTCCCTATGCGGTCCTGACTTGCACTGAATGTCCCCTACTTCCGCGCCCGCTTTCCGTCTCCAGTGTCAGGTCTAGCTGATTACTGTCTCCCTTTTCAATAATCGCCCACTCCTCTTGTGAAGTGGTCTGCCTGACCTGCGGTCAAATGTTCCATGTCGACGCTACAACGGAAAGAAGATCTCCGCCTGTCTCCTCTATCCATGGCTGAGCCGTCCGCGGCGTGCGCGTCTACAAGTTCTTGAAACGAAAGTTGCTGCCCAGCTTCCCAAGGGGCCATGTAGCGATGGCCAAAGAAATGGCCAGCGGAAGATCCGAGAGCAATTAGATGTCCCACGACTCTTTTGAAGGATGGTGAGTAAAACTTTGTTGTTGCTCTTTCTCTGACACTGGAGCTTGCTTTGTCTTTTGGTTGTCCAGTCTGGCCTCCCTCTTAGCTCACGACCCATAAAAGCGTGTGAGAATGCAATACTAAAGGTTTCGGCACCGCAACTTAATGCTTCCAAGCATATCCCGAGCTTCCAATGGACATCAGCTCTTCCGATCCTCCGAGGGTGGCGACCCTATCTCCCTGGCTACGCGGCACCAGCTTGAACTCAGCATACAGCTTCTCGATCTGCTCGATATCCCTAGTGGACGCCCAACAAAGTCTGGGTCCCAGCCTTGACAGGGTCTGCGCCGGATTCCGGAGGGTCTCCCTAGTTCTGTTTTGAAGCAGTTGGCACAAGTCGACACGCCTTATGGTCCGATCACAAGCATGCTGTGCCGGCATGGCTATGCCAACCGGCGGACAAGCGGCTGGTCTCTCACCATCCTGCGTCTGCACATTCTGAACGCGATAGAGAGCCTGTCTAAGCGCGGCATCCGACGTCCATACTGGCCCAGCGATGACTTGAAGGGGCTTATCTAGCGCGGCTGCACACATCGGACTCCTCCCACCCGTCTACGGAAGTATTGGAACGCCCTTCTCATCGTCGGCACTATTTCACGGAAACCAAAGGTCAGGTATCAAGCGCTGAGGTCTTGGGAGGACATGGATTGCTACCTTCAGCGGATGCAGCCTTCCTGGCCCAGCTGGGATAAAGTGCTGAAGGGTGAGTTCCCTTCTGACTCGCGTTCTCCGGGTACTACAATAGAGATTGGTCGCTGACTTGCGCCACTACTTCACAGTCCCGATGGTGAAGGGATCGCCGAGGGTGCGCTTTCCGGATTCCAGCGACTTCAACCTGCCGGAGTACATAACACGGTATAGCAATTCAGCGCTTCAAGTCTCCCGTCAACGAGCTACAGGATCTGGATATCAAAATCCAAAACGGTCACGGCTGCAAGGACCTGTTGCTTCTGCAACCCCGATGCTAGTGTAAACTGCTCAAAGATCACTCCGGCAAATACCGCCCAGATAACAGCAACGGTCTATGACTATTGACAACCTTCTTCGTCTTTCATCTTTCTCTTCCTTTTCTCTTTTCTTTCTCTTATTCTTTTCTTCTCTGTTCAAGCCGAAGCCTACTTCAACTTCGTTACTGGCACGGAAGCAAACATCATGGCCGTTTTAGTTTCGACGCTTGAATTGGCCTCTGAACCGCTACTGGCGGCATTTCTCGCTCGGTTCTGATGGTCCGCTCCATCTTGAGACGCCTATAGACCTCTTTCTTTCGGCCTTGCCAGCTTGAACAGCTGACTACAAACTGCTGCCGCAGTGGGCCCCGTCGGAAACGATGAGTACTTCGACATGAGTTTTAGGAGACTCGCTGGGTATTGTACCGAGGGCGAGCATCCTAAGAGGTAGGTTTTATTCCGAGTAGGGTTTCAGGGCTCTCTGATATAGGTTCGGTTGCTGACTCTCGCTCCTATTTTTTTTCAGGGACGATGACCAAGCCCTCTCTCCCCGTGTGCTCTGGGCCTGACGTTGTAGATTGCGAGGGTTAGCGTCCACAAGCACGGGATCATCACGCCCGATGGCAAAGTTGAAGTCATTCAAGGCGCGGCCCTTACGGCTGAGGAAGCCAGCAAGAAGGACGATAAGATCATGGTCCGCGCGCGGAAAGACTAGCTGTTCGACGTGACCGCTGAGCGCAAACTGGTTCGCTTTGATTTTATCATGACTACAACTAAGGGTCAGCTCCAATACACTGCCATGTTTTGGTACTGGCCAGTAAATATGCGATAGAAGGATGTTTGGAAGCTTTCAGAGCAGTCCATGTCTCGACCCTGGGTTTTAGCGACACTGTGGCTCTCAGCTCAACCGTAATTTATTAGCTCAGCACCAAGTCATATGACTTTGACCTACAGAGATTATTATGCGGATGACGCTCCCTTCGTCACCCAGGCGGACGAGAGCGATGTCACTCCTCGGCCGGCCAAGGTCCACGACGACAACTCCAGCTAGTCTGATGCGGATGACGCTTCTTTTTTTACTCAGATTGCGATGGAGCAAGATCCTTTCGAGAGCGAGTCGGAGTATGCGAGCGCGGAGAGCGGGGATGAGTACGTACATGAGCGCGGAAGACACGCTGGCGGACGAAACGGAGGAAGCCGCTCAACCAACTCTCCGGGGACCACCCGGTGCCTTACGTCTCCCTTAAGGAGTCCCTTCCGCTTTTTTTGCGGGGATGCTCTGTCGTCGATGTTGGTGTGGGTGGCCCGGCAGCTTTGCCGGCTGGCAATTCCCAGGTCATCCGGGGCTTAGACTGGGCGGAGGACGCCAGGCGGACTAGGTGGTGGATGTGGCGGATGGAGGAGGATGACGTTTGCTACTTCCACACTCAGAGGGCGGCTGGACGTGGAAATGCTTCAGAGCATTCCTCATGCCACGCGCCGCAGCCCGGTATGGCGTGGTGTCTTCACTCAGGTTGAGCTGCAGAGCAGGCTGGGCGGCTGAGCGGGATCCAAAGACCAACACGAGCTGAAGGCAGACCTGAAGGACGTCAAGGCACGGCTGCAGGACTCAAAGCGGACTTCGAGGACCTTAAGGCTGAGGTAAAAGCGGACCTCAAAGAAGCGGAAGCAAAGTTCTACATCACATCGCCTTTCGCCGTGAGTATTGCTCTGTACTATGCTATATTTTCCTTTATTGCCTGATCTAACTGGTCAATTCCGCTGCCACAGATGCCGAAGCAGGCATAGACGATGCCCTCCTCAGCGCGGGTCCCCCATCGACCATAGTTGCCTCCATTGACGCCTCTTGGCTAAGTCCTGCCGGCGACAAGATCTGGCCTTGCGACCTTCACGTACGCCGAAGCACGATATCCGGTCAACGCCCCTCCCAAATGGGAGAGTTACTTCGACATGCCTCCCCTATTCCGATTTAGCGACGGTCGCGCTCCCGACCCTTCTGAAACCCTCCGACGTCTCTGCCACATGCCGGAGGGACTGAGTGCCGAGGACCAAATGAGCGTCCTTCAGAAGGAAATGGAAGGGTCTCTTTACGGCACAACAACTCAGAAGATGACAGCGTCTAGGCCGACATCCACTCCTACACCCGAGGACATAGAGCGCTTCATCCAGCAGATGCCCCGCCATCTCCAGGGCCGGCACGGGGACAAACCCTTGGTGTTTCTATCAAGCATGAGGAATGCAGTGAACCATATTCTCAAGGATTGCGTGTTTATAAACCCCGAGTTCACCTGGACTCAGACGGCGTCAAGTCGAACTGGTATATCCTCCTATCCCCTCTTCTTCCCCTTTGCGGTAGCTAACTTGTCTGCACAGCGTCTATGCTACAGGAGCTGGTAAAGAATTGACCGGGTGCTCTGGGACTGGCCCTTGCATCCCCGAGCCGTTCCCGGCGGCGACAATGGCGCGACAGATCTCATGACAAGTCAAGCGAAAATGCCCAAAATTTGACGAAGTCTTTTGAGTTTGTTTTCTTTACCCTTTCTCGAAACTTCAACCTCACACCCGAGACCTCCTCAGGTACCACTCCGACATACCGGCGCCATCTACCACAAAATAGGTACCATGGCTGCGCAGTCGCCCCTGCCTCATTGGCGAAGGCTCACAGAGAGCGCAAGCCATCGTCTTGGAGAAGTGGGAGGAAGAACCACGGTCCTCACCCAGGGGCTATCACAACACGATGTACTGGTGCTCTTCACCCTGCACTCCGGCAAAACATCTCCATCACTCGAAATCGGTATGATACCATATCACTAGGGGTGCATTGGTGTTGGGGTTCAGGCTTTTCTTTCTTCGAGAACCAAGGCGAAGAGGGCGATATATTGAGTTAGGGTGCAGGATTTGCAGAATTACGCAGGAAATGTCTGGCGGTATGTGCGAGATCATTAAGGATACCCCCAGAAGGCCGCTGCCAATCCGCCGTCATCAAGAAAGTCGAGGCGAAGAAGCCCGTAAACAGGAGGACATTCACCAGACCACTCACCAGATTGATGGGTGACGACAGCAACACGCCCCTTGATTATTAGCAAATAGAAAGTCATCATAGCGCCGGCGACCGTACCTTATCGACGGACGGTCTCGGAAACCTTCTCGTTCACGATACTGTAAGAACAGGCCGCCCATACCATAGACACACATGGACATCAGTATGATGTGCCAGTCGATGCCCTGTCATACCATAGGCAACAAGCCCCCGGTTTCCCATGATAGAGGTCTTGAAACCTTTCTACGGCTAGCAGGCGTGCACGAACGCAAGGAGCGGGTTATTATAGCTACTAACGATAGGTCCGCGTCACTCGGCGCGCACGCTGAACGTCCTGGCGTCTCCCCCGGGGCCCAGTAACGGAACTCTATATCCGGCGTGCTGGATATAGTGCCCGAGATCGACCTTGAGCAGTGTTCCGCACGGCCACTGGATGAGGCTAAATGCCAGAAGCAATCTATAGCCAAGATCAGCAGGCGCTGGGAATTCGGGATGGACACCAGCTGGGATCAGCGCAACCTCAACACCATTGAAGGGCTTTCGCCCAAGCCCCGCTGGTGGGACTTCGACTTTTCGGCTGCAGAAATACCAGCTAGCCAGGCTGACGGTCACCTGGGTGATGCATAAGCCAAAGAACGAGCAGGATGTCACGCGCCATCTCGACGTGATGATGCTGGCACTGCGTGTGATCCGCGAGCATGCGAGGTCGCGGCTAGGGTGGCGCTGAACAACCGGTCGAATGTGAAGCCCCAGAGGACTTCAAGACCATGAACCCGGGCTCAGAAAGTACACTGCGTATTTGGAAGAAGATCCTCGGCCACTCACTAAACAAGATCACAATGCCAGACATTCACCCGCTCCCAAACCAGGATGAGATTCTCAACGGGATAATCGACGCCAAGGGCTTTATGGCTCTCGATGCATCAGCCTTTTCCACCAGCACTCGGTTGGGAGAAGTGCCGAAATCGAATGGTTCTTGACACGGCATTACCCGGGACCTGCATAAGTGGGCCGTCCACGGACCTACTTACATTGCTCCCTCGGACAGACTGTTCCTAGCTTCTTCATCCTCGAAGACAACATCATCCAAACCTGACCATTGCATTGATCGCTACAGTTCTGATCAGCTCCCGTGGTCTCGAGGTCAGCAAAGCCGCACTGATGGGCTTCAAGAACTCCCCACCCTATGCACAGCGGTTCATGAATCGACGATTACACCCATACCGCCGCTTTTGCTGAGCGTACATCGAGAGCATGATCATCTTCAGCAAGCTGAAGGAGACCCAGTGGATCACTTAAGCTTCTGAGTACCCGATTCATGCCTACACTGGCCATCTCTCTGTTGTGCAGACGATGACCAATGTCACTGAACTTTGAAGTCATTTCCAAAGTCAGCATATGGATTGAGAAGATTTCCGACTTCACCCTCGCGTTTCATCACCGCCCAAACACTGACAAGGCCATCAATCCGAAGAGCTCAGTTTTCGGTTTTCCTTCGGTGCGGGTCTTGGGCAACATCTGCACTTTGAACTAAAAGACAAGGTCAATCTGAGGAATGATCTGAAGAATTTCATCGAAAGCTCCTTCGAAGAACATGGAAGGCAAAATCGAGCAGCGCTCTACGGTGCTGGAAAAACGCTGTCGTCGACCTTTCGAGTTCCCGGGCCAACGTAGACATCGCCCTCCTAAGTGCAGCACCAACCCTCCAGGCCGCAACAAATGCCGGTCGCCGCAAAAGCATCCAGAGGTCCGAAAGCCAGATCAAGAAGAGAGAAGGAGAGGAAGAAGAAAAACGAGTAGAAATGCAGAGAATGAAAGCTGTGTTATACAGCCTCTCACCTGTATAGGTGCAACCTGCTCGCCAGGATTGTATCGAGGAAGAGGCGACCCAATGTGCGGGCCTCAACGGCCCGCCTTATCTGAGCTGAACCTCAGTATACCTTGTCAAGCGATGCTCGATTGGAGATTGACCGCTTCCTCTGACTTAGCTATTTGGATCCGTACTGATCTGGATTTGGCCCCCAGATTCTCGGCCCAGTGCTTGGAAACAGGCGAGGAAGTAACTGCGTCAGTTCGCGAAGTGCGGGAGAGATGGGCATTGGCATGATGATGGGGCTCAGGTACAGTGGCCGGAACGGCGCGTATCTACTGGGTCCCGAACTAAGCATATAGGGGGGTTGCCCATAACCCGACACTTTTTCCTTTCACATGGTCAGCAATAGTCCAAGGACACAGATTACAGATGAATCTGGCCGACTAGATCAAACGCAACTCTCGCAATGAGACACTCTGTCCGCATCACAACCATCGTGTCTGCGACCTCGGGGGTGCATGCCACTGGTCTGACACCAATACTCCCCATCCGAAATGTTTACGCCTATCCCAAGAACGCCTTCATCGATAACATCGCTGTCCGTCCAACAGCAAACCCCTCCTCATCTCAGGCCCCATCGCCTCTGCCAACCTGCTCCCCATCGACCCACAGCCGCCAGCCCGATCCCGTCCACCATCCACATCTTCCCCAACGCAAACGGCATCACAGGCATCCCCGAGGTCGCCCCGGACGCTTTTGACCCTCTTAGCCGGCATCTGGAGGTCCTGGGACATCCAAACCATATCCACACAGCCCGGCTCGCTCACAGTTCGGACCGTCAAATTCACCGCCGCCCAGCAGGACAACAACCCGACCGTGAAGCAACTCGCCACCGTCACCAACTCAATTATGCTGAACGGTATAGCCGTCGACCCGATTAAACCAGGTCTGCTCATGCTAGCCGACTCCTCCGTCGGCGCAGTCTGGTGCATCGATCTGGCCAGTGGAGCGGTGAAGATTGTCTTGTCTGACCCGCCGGTGCTGGCGTCGACGGGTACCGTGACGGGGGACTACTAACCTCAGTGTTTATTAACGGGCTCATGTCCGCAGGAGGGTACAGTACCTATACTTCAGTAACAGAGCGCAGCGCTGCTTTGGGCGGGTAGCTGTCCAGCAAGAAGAGCACGCTGGACAGATCGGGATGATTGCCCTTACTGACGGTATCAGTAGTGCCAGAGAGGGTGTAGTGCTGACGATTTGGCTATTGATGGTAGCAATAATGCGGGTGCCGCTGGATGGATATGGTCAGGGGGTAACAGTTTGTTGATGATGGCAGTGGGACGCTGTCCAGTCCGCGTTTGGAAGGGGGGTTGCTGAGAAGGAGAAGACGTGTATCTAATGAAATTGGGAGGGAGGTTGTTGGAATTGATGGGGTTCATGGTGCGCTTGCGGCTATTGACCTTGGAGGTTAGAGTCGGAGGGATCCGGGCGCGAACTTAGGGATGCCGGGTCGGTTTTGATCGCTTATATGTGCCATCCAGGCAGCCGTAGGTTGTTAACGAGGCGACTCAACATGGGCCGATGTGAAATAAGCAGAGGGAGAAATACATTTATATCCATATCATTCCAGATCGGTCACACACGAAGGCATCCGGTTCATACCACGACGTCAAGCTAAGTAGCTCATTTCCGCCACTCGGTGCTTTGCTTGTGTCTTAACTCAGGTAAATAAGTCATCGGCCAGAGAAGCAAGGTCTAGTTCAGCAAAGCAAACTTAGCAAAAGCAAACTAGCACTGCTGCTTGTATCTCCTCTCCCGCATCCCACTATCAACCCAGCGTTGACTCCCTCTGTAACTCCGCCCCGTGTGACACATAACCGATCAGAGATTCAGAGCTCCCCACGTTCAACCAAGGCCCCCAATTTCTCCCTCAGCACCTTGACAATAACCTCGGGATTCGGGCCCGTGGCTCCTGCCGCCATGATATCCTCCCGCGTGACCCTGACCGTCTTGATCTGCGGTGCCACAGCGCTCACCGCCTGGGACACAGCCTGAGCTTGCTCGTCCGTGACCCCTCCGCCAAAGATGACGGCCTTGGGCACCTTGCGCTCGGCCGCCGGCTTGCCGGCATTGGAGCCCAGACCGGAGGCGGGGGCCGTGTCCGTGTTGCCGGAACACAGGGCAGGAAGCTCGGTGCTGGCTGTCGTGGAGTCGATGCACATGTGTACGACTGCAGTTGGGGAGGACGGGGTCGGTTAGTAACTAGGAGTAGCGCAAAGTGGAGAAGATGTGGAGGGATGCAAGAGTAAAATGGGGGAAGGGGAGGGTTTCTTCCCTACCGTCATAATCCGGGAGAAGGAGATTCTGGATCTCTTTGGCAACCTCCGGGTTGGCGCCGAGGCTGGCGACGAGGTTGGCGACGGGAATGGGGATGGTAGACGACATTGTTAGGTGTTTGGTCTTGAGGTGTCGAGCTGCTGTGATAAACAACGACAGGTGTTTTGGTAGTTGGACGTGAACAGCTTGGAGTGGTGGGAGTCTGGTCGGTGGATGTTGTGATTCCAAACCTGAGAGCTTGGGAAGCGGAAGGGAGGGTCTTTTTATGAAAGGCCTGGCGAGGGAAGAGCTGACGTGGCTTCAGCTGGCCATACCGTGACACTTGCGTTCGGTTATTGGTCGTTCTCGCCATGGGACTTGCTCGGCTCCGACCGAAGGCCACACGGAGTTGACGAGTCGATGTTGCTCATGTGTTGGCTGTGATCACTGGTGTAGCTCTTGGCAGGAACAAGGGGCTGCCCATCCCATTCTGGGCAGGCGCACTCCAGTGTCATTAGCTTCCCCTGTTGCACCGACCCCGAAGCCTGAACGGTTCAACAGTTGTATCCGTATCGCGTGGGGTAATCCGGCCCTCGTCGGGCTACGACAGGCAACGACTCAACGGCAGCCTCGGTCCATGGAGACTTCCGGGATCGCATTTGTCCATCGGACCAAAGAAGGTCTCCGCTGACATTCCAGCCGCCGTCGCAATTCCGGTACTCACGCCAACCTCTGAGGCTGTTGAAGATTCATGTCGAGGGAGCCAGTCAGTTCGACGAATCCGAGATTTGCGCGTTACCAGTGGCACAGTCATCCGTCGGCGTTGACGATAGCGGACGCACCTTCGTAGCCCGAAGCCGCGGCTGAAGGAGTAGAGCGGAATCGTGGCAAATGGCATCATGCCCGGTTACTCCGACAGTCTGTAGGTACGGCAGGTAAGGTACCAGAGGCCCATTATTTTTGAATCTGCTCTCGCACCCGGCTGTTGAACGTTAATCATTCCCATGACCTTTGACTCATCCGTAAGGCACTTTGTAGTCTAAGTCAGGTCGGCACGGAAGGACTGCAAGGTTCTCAGTGGCCAGTCGCACATCTTTCTTTGCCTTGGGCCGTCAAACAGGACATGAATCATGAAACGACTCGCGTCCTGTCACTCCTGTGTGCTGCTGAGAAGTCTGGCACCTTAATTACCATAGCCTTCTCTAAGCACCAGCGTCACACATCGTGTTTGGACGCTGCCGTCCTTGTTCCTCCCTCCGCCGCCCATTATTTCGGCTTTGGGTGTCACTCAGTCACTGGACGGATGTCTGGTTTGGACCACGAAAGGCGATAGCAGAGATGCCGGTTTCTCCGCTCAACCCGACAGTCGCTTCGATTAAACGAAGACCTTACTCGTAGCTGGGCGGGAGTGGCTGCAGCGGTCAACATCTAGGCTGGACCGACTGCCCAGCTACCTTAGGTAGGCTGGCATGCTTGCAAGGTTCTGTCTCTAATGTCTTGTTTGCACAACCTGAAAGCAACAGGACTGTTTCACGTGTCCTAGCTGACAGGTCATCGTCAGGAGCCCTATACGACGCATAATCACGGGCGGTGAGATAGATCGGGTGCTGTCCCCGCCTGCAACTCCCTCCTTCTCGTCCTTTCAGTTCCAGCTGGAGACCTGAAGAGCACCTTCCCGATATATTGGGGAACGCTGTAGATTGCAATGGAGGCTTTGGATCAAAAAGTGGACACATTCATACGCTTCGGATTATCTTATGAGTCTGGCGGCTCTGGCTAACACCTACCAGAGATTGCAGAGAGGGTACTCAAAATCCTAAGCCAGTGCAGACTTATTCCTACGCACGTCAACAAGGACTCTGACAATGCCACTTGACCTAGGAAGAGCCGATATAGTTGATCCATGTTTTCCACTGTGTGTGGCGCTCTTGATCTCGACAGAGCCATTTCACAGCGAGGTCTCTTTACCTACTTGGGAAGGAAGTTTCGATGTGCGGATGGTGTGGAGTCGCACTTACTCCGTCTGTCCCCGTCGTCCTCCCTTTCCGAGCCCGAGCGTCTGGGAGGCTGGGGTGCTCTTTCCTGGCTTCCTTTTCAGCTTCACATCTGAACCCCTACTCTCCCGCCCATTCCCGTCTTCAATCGATCCTCTCCCAGCCAATTTCGTCTCCTCCTGCCACGTCGTTGTCATCGTCTTTGGTCCCCTTTTTACCCATTCATGTTAATCAAAGAGAAACCAGATCGGATGGTATGGCCAACCCCACACAGCCGATTCTCAGGTGACGCCTCTCGGGTGGTGGTTCCTCTGGCGGCGCGGCCAAGGGTCTCGGCACATCCTTTGGTCCAACGTTCCGAGACAACGTTGTCTTCTGTCCGGCCATCGTCAACCTTCTTAGAGACAACACTGCTCTTACGGCATACGAGTCCCACCCCGCTTGAAGTTTAACGAGACCGACTTTCTCAGCCTCAAGGCGATTTGGGAAAACAGGAACAGGGACAGATATCATATTGGTGATTACATTAGGAAGGAACACATCAGCAAAGCCCCGGGGGGAAATGGGGTCCAACGCCAAGCCGGAGCATCCGTCCGCTGCCAATTCGACACGTAAGTCTCGTGGCTTTCAGGCAATATTGTCACTTCTCACAGTATTCTCGGTGGCCCTAAGTTACATCTCACTCGTCCAGCCTTGTCACCAGCCCATTCTCACCGCAGACACGGCAGATACATACGGGATTTCTCCCCAACTGATGCTGACTTCTCTCATTTTCGATCCAGGGTCGCCGAGGGAAAGGTCGCAGAAGAGGGCCAACTCTAACGCCTTTGCCCTCCGCCACTGATAACCTTCTCCGGGCCCCGGCCACCACTAGTATATCCACTCCACGCCTTCAACTCACCCTGTGTAAGATCTCCGTTACTTTTTCCTTTTCCTTTCTCTTTCTTTTCCTTTCGTCCCCATAAGGAGAACAATACATAGTGCTAATACACTTATGTGCAAACGAAGAACTGCAAAAACGGCTAGTGTGGTCCTCAGATCGAGTGTGTCTTCAACAACCGGCCCTCGCAGCCTACGTGCTGCTGCTCCTGTCATCACTGATAAGCGCGTATCGAAGTCTCCCAAGGCGGCTCCTGGTGAGACCCCAAGGCCAAAGGCAAGTCTGACATTGGTTCTGTGACCCCAACAAAGAGGTGAGCCGGTCCCATTGACCCTTAGAGCTAACCAGTGTCAAACTCTCTGTGACAGTCCCTCCAACGTGGCCGTTGACCACCTCGCCTGCCGCCTGGACCGTATCACCCGGTCTATTTGCGCTCGCTACAACAAGGGCAGGCCGGCGGATGACCAGCAGCGTACACGCCACTGGCTGACTGTGTTCGAGTACAGCAGAGCACTTATTGATGATTCATCATTGCAGTCAAGACGTAACTGACAATTAGTGATCAGGACACTGAAAAGGCTCCAGGAAACTGTCAACCACTTCATCTGGTTGAGAAGACGGGACGACATCTACGCGTGGTTCGCTGGGAGATGGGCCGGAACCGGGATTGAGCGCTTTCTCCCAGATCATGTCGTGGGTGGACGGCCACATTGATCTGTCCAGTCGAAGGAGGATGCGAAGCAATGATGTGAAGGTAAGATGCTCACACTCACTGCTCTGTGATATAGGTTAGTTATAGTGCGCTGACATTATAGACATTCATATCACGCTGATGGGGTTTTGCGAATCCCAGCTCAACTGCATGCAGAAGCACAAAGGGAACCCGCCCGAGATCCACCACTACGTCGATACCCAGCTTAGCCATGTCTGGGAAGCGATGACTGAGCGCAAGGAGTACGGCGAGAGACCCAGCCTCGACGACTTTGCTAATTAAGGTGCCTGACACCAACATGATGTGCAGAGTCAGCTGGTGACCGGCCCGGAGTAGGTGCATACACCAAGCCTATGCGCCCTCTGCTAATATCTTTAGCTTTGCCGCTATATCGGTGCGTGTGTCTGCGGCACAGACAGATGCACCCCCTGCATTGTTCCCCGGGGAAATGGGTGTCTCACTGGGTTCGAGGAACATATCTGTATCGGTTTGGCATCGAGTACATTATGAACGGTACGGGAAGCCTTTCAACGGCAAGCGCCTCTTCTGCTCGACATACCCCGATGTATGACACTGACCTGAGTTTAGTTCCCGTCCCGCAAAGGTTCTTGATCATCCGTGGCCAATTCCGCTCGGCAGAGCATAAGGTTCCGGAGGTTCAGACCCTCTCGGTACCATCGCCGGTGGCAAAGCGAAGTCTCGCCATGATGTTCACCAGGGACGATCCTCGATCGATATGTCAGGACCTTGTGGGCCAGATTACGAAGAAGACGCTCTCATCTGGTGCGGTTTAACGTACCTAGCTGTCCGTCGTACGACAGCGATTACAAGATCGCGTCAAGACCCTTAACTACCTCAGGAGCAGAGCTCAGCAGGTATATCTAAGTTACCACTCGATACCTTCCAAGTAACTAACGATACTACACAGGATGCTTCCTCCAACGCCCTAGGCTATCTCATTCTTGCCAATCTCGTCTCGTTTAGACCCCGGCCCCTTCAAGCGTCATCCGGGAAGGACGGGGCCATCCCCCAAATGCCACAGCGGGATTCCGGTAGCTGTGACGAGAAGGAAAGCCCAGAGACCCTTCACCCTGGAACACGGGCCCCAGACAGGCCACATCGACCACGTCGTCATAGACGAGACCCAGCAAGTACTGCTCGACGCGGACTTCCGGAACGCAGGCAACCGAGTCCTGAGGGGATACCAGATCAGCAAGCGGCATGTGTTCATCTCGGGGACGCTGCTGCGCGCTCTAGACGACCCCTTCACGGCGAGCACTTGAAGAGCCACCCCGACGAGCACATAGAGGTGGTGCGGAGCGTCACGACACGGCGCCACGCACGGCTCGAGTGGATTCCGGCCCTCCTCAGATCGGCAGCGATGAGGCCTTCTTCTCATGGGCCCCTCGAGCCTCGGCTCCTCGGACCTCGTCGGCTTAATAAACAGCACCGCCCTCAGATACACGACACCAGCCCGACGTCCTAGGGGCCGTCACACTACTAGTAAGCACTCCTCTACTATCACCCGGACTTCAGGGATAACCCGCGGCGGTCCCTCAGCTGCCGCCCGACCCCATGTATGAGATTCCCTCCACCGCTCTTACGAACATGATGCGCCGCTTTCGCAGCAAGCTCTCCGTTGACCAGCTCGAGAAGGGCCGTAGCGCCTCAGAGTACGTCGCCTCGGCCCCGCGACGATTCCGCAGCTAAGCCGCGTAGGATCGCAAGCGATGACAGCTCCGTCCGCTATGATAGCGCTCTCGCCAAGACACCTCCCCGCCAAGCCTACACGCTAGCTAGTGAGAAAGCCCGTGAAAATGCGCAGGGGGCCAACGGAGGGCGGCTGTTTGACGATATGCCTGCAACACTAGACCGAGGAGTTCTCATACCTCTCAGATCGGAACCCTGGCGCCCAATCAAGCGCGCCGGATACCAGTTCTACGACCTGCCTGATCGGAGCAGTCCTTCAGCAGACGGGCCCCCGTTCCTCTTTGGAATAAGGTTCCTATTCGCCAAAGGAAAGGTCCCCGAGTACGAGGTCTCGGCGATCACCGCCCGACCCGTGTACTTCAACTTCCAAGAGTAGAAAAAGAAATACCGGGGCGATAAGAAAGGCGTGCGGAATCCGATAGACGAAGGAGCAACGACAAACTATTTCCCTGGCCTACATAAACATTGGGAGTTTACAGTCGACAAGAAAAGCCTGATCAAGATGGCCATGGACCTCTTCGATCTGGAAGGAATGCTCATCTCCGGAGAACCGATCGGTCACCGCGTAGCTTATGACCGCGGTTAAGGCGCTCTGCCAGGACATCCCCGAAGTGGCATTCGTGCCAAAGCCGGTCTACTACGAAATTAATAAGCTCGATCCGCCCGTAGGAGACCCTGCGACCGCTGGATACATCGTCTTTGTCGCGCATGATGTCGATCACTGGAGTCTCCTCATCTATGACCGAGGCACCAACCTCCTCCTCCATTTCGGCTCGAACGGAACGAGAATCTTTCCCTTGGTGGCTTCACTGTCGAGGGCGACTCCTCCGACGAAGAGTTTGACCTGTAACCCGAGAAGCGGCAATTATGCCTGCCCTATGTCCGCCGTCTGCTCTCCGGCACCAAGGCAAAGTGCGTCCCGGGCCGTGGCGCGGGCTGCGAGGATTGTCGGAAAGCCCATACCAGCTGCGTCAAGGATCCGCAGCTGTGGGCCAACAACGCCCGTTTGCGCGCCGGTCTCAGGAAGATTGTGGCCTGCTATGACAATGGCACGGCCCTGATCTCTCTGGCCATGCCCAAGACCGCCACGCAGGACGCGCGTCGCGCCGTCCTACAACCGGAGTTCCGCGCCCTCGTACGCTCGTTTTCTTCATTGATGGAGGCCGCCCAAGCCAACCGCTCGCCCGGTCGTTCCGCCTTCGCCTCCCCTTCGCCGGCCAACTCTCGCCGTTCAGGACAAGAACTCGCTCTGGTCGCGCACACTCCGTCGCCCGCCACACCCGCCCGGCGCGGCAACATCGTCTCCCGCACCCCGCCAACGCCCCCGCTATATAGATGGCCGGTCGCATGGTCTCCCGCGCTATATCGCAGAGAGACTCCGTCCTGCGCGAGTTCCGGCAGCTGAACGATTCCATGGCGACCCTCGCTGCCACCAATACCGCCCTTGTGGCCCACACCCTGGGCACCCCGACTCCTGCCGGTCGCGTCCGCCCTGGCAACTCGACTCGCGCTCCCCGCCTCGATGCGGCTTCGCTTCCCCAACTGACCTCTCAGACACCAGGCGTTGTGTTAATTCGAAAACGCGGGCTAGCCAGCAGCTGAAACACCTCGATATTGTAGTCGAGATGATCGCCGAAGAGCTCACATGGGAGACGTACCTGTCGCACATTCCGGCAGAAGAGTTTACCCCATCGGTTGTTGCAGACTGGCGGCGATGGCTGCAAGCATCTGCACAGTACCCCAAACAACCTCTGACAGACGAGCAAGTCGGCAGGTACTGTATTCACCTCTTCAAACCTGAGGGCCACTATCAACGGCAGCATCGGCAGCATTGCCAACCAGGACCTTCTCAACGGACGACATCCTGCTGCGTGTGCTCTTGGCAAGCCCACTGACTGTAGGGACAGGACGAAAAGAAAAATAAAAATAAAATAAAACAAAAGTCAAAATGGACGCTCAACTCGGCTTTTTCCCGTTCACAGTCACCATAGTCTCCCCCACGGTCACGGCGACGGCCACGGCATCGGCGTCAACGACAGTGTCGGCGGCCGCCGACATCGCCTATTACGATATGGTGGCCCACTGGGTCGAGGTGGCGCTGGCCGTCATGGCGGTCCTTTGGACCATCTTCACCTTCCTTTACCAAGATGGCCGCCGCCGCAAAGAGCAGGCCCAACATAAGGAGGAGCTCAAGACGGCAAGGAGGGATGCTGCAGACGCGGCCGCCCATAAGGCCGCCGTCACCTAGGCGATACCACCGAGGAATCCGGGGGGCGGGCGAGAACGCCGGAAGGAAAGAGCCTTCAGCCGGATCGGATTTGGGCGATTTCATATGAGGAGGTGGGGTGGCTGCTTGATTCGATCTGCGGCGTTGCGGAAGACAAAATCAATCGCAACTTGGTCGAGGCAATGATCGCGCCACAGGTTCAGTCCATCCTAGGTCAGCCGGGCCTACAATCCCACCCATCTTCTCCAGCTGCCAGAGATCCCGGAGAACGGTACGCTGTGGCGTATCTGCGTTGACGTCCCAACTACGGTCGACCAGTCGACACCGTCCGTTCCACGGGTCTACACTGGCTCCTCAGTTGCACGCGTCGCCAGGGGCTATCCAGGAGAGTCGAGGATGGCTGGGTCCGAGCCAAGTCTGTCAATATCCTTCACCCCATTCCCGCGGTTTGGGACTCCCGTCGCGCTGCGGTAAGTCAAAAGAATTCGAGTCTCGCACTGCTTGCTCCGATTCTATGGACTACTAGCAATCTACCGCTACGATCTGCCGAAGCCAGCTGACACGCAACCTGCCCTCTCTAGCTACGGTACACCGTACGCCTTAGTCGCAGCCGCAATTGCTGACTGCCCGCCGGTCCATAACCCAGTGAGAGTGGACAAAACGCCCCGAAAACAGTACACGGCGCAAGGTATGTGAGAACACGAACTCGCGTATCCCGAACGGCAGCAAGTTCATACCTAACCTGAGCGGCAGGAAAGCAGGCCCGAGAGGAAGATAGAAAAGAAGAAGAAGAACAACAACAACAACAACAATAAAAAAAATTAAAAAAAAAAATGGAAAAAGAGGAATGAAATAAAGGACAAGAACGAGTTCAGGAGTAAAAGTCTATCATGGTCATAGAGCGGTCCCGAAACACAGCGCCGCGACGGAGAGACTTGCCTGCAAGTCGGCAGAGCAAGGCGGACAACTGCAGGCCCCGTCGACCGAACAGATCACTGCTAAGCCGACTCAAGTAGTCGCCAAGAGACAGCAACTGAAGCATTCAAAGTTGGGCCCTCTCCCCCCTTTTGGGTTTCCTTCACCCGATCCCAGCGTTACCCAGCGGACTGATATCTCTATGTCAGCATCCTTTCTCTCCCTTGGCCCTTTGACGCTCAGGCTGGGGTCGATGCGTCGTCAGACAGCGTGTTTGACAGTGTGAGGGACTGGTGGCGGAGTGAGACGTTCGGGTTGTCTGCGGGTTCTGTTCTGCAGGCGGTGTAGTGTAAGTGTACCCCTTCCTTGCGTTAACTGCGGACCTTGAGACTCCCTACGCTGTTTATGCATCCTGCAGCCCCATCCCATTGACCTCCTATCCTGGACTTGACTAACCAAGAGCTTTGTTTACAGCCTGACCGCAGTGGCAGAATACGGCAATGCATGCCAAACAGCAGCATGGCGGCCAGGACGAAGCTGAACCGCCGAAGAAGGAGAGGATGGATCGGACATGGCCGATGTCGATCTTGCTCCCTTGACTCGTCCCGTGGTCAAAGATAATGTCCAGCAGTTTCACGCTTCCTTCTCCCCCTTCGCCTCGAAGCCAGAGCCCGCGTACCAGAACTATGTACATGCTGAGGGCGAAGCCATAACTTGTACCTACAACACTGCGGACAACGGCCGGCTATGCGACAAGCTGGAGAGAAATCCAGTGCGTTCACAACCTGCCAAGGCCTCCTAGGTGGACGTCGTTGCTTTCCCGTACGAAAACTTCCTTCAAAAATATCTTTTTCCCGCTGCTTCCGGGTTGAGTCGTACGATGACATTTCCGGTACGGGCAGGGAAGTGAACACGCCCCAAGTCCAGTCCATCCTTGGTCAGCTGGGTCGACAGCCCGCCGATCTCCTCCAGCTGCCGGCCCGAGGACGACAGAAGTCCCGCGTGTCCGCAGAGCAGTTCGATATTGGATTCCGAGAATCCGTGCAGGAAGTCAGGCTTCTTACCCGAAGCAGTTCTCCATCAGTGCGGGCCAGACAGACGGCCGGGTACCGAGGCCGCTCGCCAACAGGTTCAGCAAGAACCCAGCATTCCGCCGCCGAGCTCGGCACACGCGACAGGGAAGCGGGACGACAAGGATTGCGGACTCCGGTCATCCATACGGCAGAAGATCAAGATCGCCCTGCAGCAATCATGCGGTTCGACAATACACCTTTGCGCGATATCCTTACACTTCAGCAAATACAAATAGCCCGCCAAAAGCTCGACTGCCGAGAACTCGACGACCCGATATTTTGCAGGATCAGGCAGTCAACGGTGTCACAGCCAGCCCGAGTGGTGCACGTCGCAAGCGTGAAGATGGCGCCACTCGAGGAGCAAGCCCCGTCCGTCGAAGAGCAGGCCCGGCCCGTGGAGAAATCGAGGAGCGGGCTGAGCAGCGGGAATCCGAACAACAACACACCAACCTCCAGCGGGTCAAATACGCCATCCCCCTTCAAATCGAGCTGCATCATCCAACTTAAGGTGCCATCGGAGAAGCCCGAGGGGTCCCATTAAGCTGTCCCGCCTTGGTTGGGGTCCGACAAACCCATGGAGGCAACCCTGAGTTGTGCTTTCTAGGACACTGTCATGAGGCGATATCGCAACCTTCACTTTCGTCTATCGGTAACAATGGCCCACGAACTGGCACACACGTTCGTCCATTCTATCACGCTGGACCCGACCCGTCACGTACCACCCCATACGACTTACAGGGCCTACAGGGACAGTGTGGTTGGCGAATCGGGCCGGTACTGGGAATTCTCGTTCCTCGGTGGATACGTCGATATGCGGAAGGGAGAAGGGGACATCGTAGCGGTTGCGCTGCGTTGATAACCAGAACCTGAAGTGTTGGCGCATCGAGGCGGCTGCTAGGCAATGCACAACTGGGAAAACGCGCCAGGAAACTACTTCGAGACCCCTCGACTCGGTCGCAGCACCAAGAAAAAGGCCATTCAATCTTGAGGCGTCAGTGACCTGGCCAGCTCATTACCCACCAAAATGCCGCGTAGCAAGAATGTCAAACAACCGGCGCGCGCCCGCAAGAGGCCAGCGACCAGGGTCGCCGCAAGCAGGGCAACCGTGCCGCGAAGGTTCATGTCTCCGACCGGGAGTAGAGAAGGTCAACGACATATATGTACTGAGATCCGCTCAAAAGCACACAGGGTACGGGCACCGTGTCAACTGGGATGCCGTAGCCGAAGGCTGTGGTTACAAATCCCCCAAGTATGCGCAGGTAAGCCTCCATATCCGCCCTACCTGTGTTGCCAAGTCTCCATGGGAAATTCATCTACAATCC
The DNA here is from genome assembly GCA_033296875.1 of Achaetomium macrosporum. Taxonomy (NCBI): domain Eukaryota; kingdom Fungi; phylum Ascomycota; class Sordariomycetes; order Sordariales; family Chaetomiaceae; genus Achaetomium; species Achaetomium macrosporum. The sequence continues at coordinate 42,112 of MU860167.1, forward strand.
GTCATGGAGAATGCACCCTTCCCTACCGCATTCCCAACTCCTCGGGCGCGGGACCCCATCGTGGCTCTCCTATGCTAATTTACACGTGGTACCCAAAGGTTCGGTTTCGAAATATCAAGAAATACAGAGTCGCAGGCCGAACGTACGCCAAATGACGGGCCGGTGAACAGGTCGGCGATCAGCAGGAGGGAAACGAGCAGAACCCCGAGAGCCAGGCCGAGCACATGAACGATGCGCAGAGGGCCGACGATAACAATGCCCAATCTCACCGGTCAGATGACGATTGAGACCGAGGCGAGTAAAAATTGAAAACGCGGGCTCACGATGACATGGGCTAAAACCGCGATGCAGCACCTTGCTGTTGAGAAGACCGAGTGTTGAAAAGGGCTGCTTCAGTACTGTGCGGGCAAGGACATCCGAAGGGGGGAAACCTGCCAAATAGCCCGGCCAGGGATGCTTCATTACGTCGTCCCTCTGTCGTGCTGCCGTCTTATTGGCGTCGCATCGTATTGTTGTCGTCATGTCGTCTTGTTCTCGTTACGTCATCTTGTTGTCGTCATATCCGAAGGTTCGGCATGGCCATATCAGAAGAAAGGACGGCTTGAGAGAGCGGACCTACGCCAAGAGACGAGACGATGGAGAGGGCGACAGCAAACCAGGCGGTAATGCTAGCATGGAGGGAGACGCACGAGCCGGAGATCAGATCGATGGAATTGACGACGCGCATACGCCCGACGAGGACGCCTTCCCGTCGTCGTGTCGTTCATTTTGTCGCTGTCGAGATATCTGTTACTTCTGCCCCGAAAAGCTTCGAGCCGTGGAGGAAACGAATCATAGCTACGACAAGTAGTTGTTCATGTCGGGCACTATCCCGCACGCGCTGGAAAAGGAATTCCTCGAGAAGTACCTGGCCACAACCAACGGCCCAAGTCCAAATCACACCACCCGATCAGATGGCTCGAGCCTTCATTTGGCACCTGATAGACTGGTGGACCAGCCTGGTAGAAGATCATGAGGCCAGCTTGGCCTTTAAAGGCGAGCCAGGCGGGGACTGGCGTGGCGTTCTATCCGCCATCCAAACCCAGAAGAATGACCTCTTGCTCCGCATAGCAAGAGAGACAAAATTCAAGCCTGCCGTCAGACGGCTCAGGATGATGTGGACAGCGTATACCTTCCTGCGCTGTAACGACTACCGGCAGCAAGTCAATCTGGAAACACGCCGGGGAAACTGGGATACAATTGGTACGTGCGATACAAGTATCGCGCCTCTTCCACCGGCCCCAGAAGAAAAGTTTTTTTCTTCATTTTCTCATTTCCTTTTTTTTTTTTCCCCTTTTTTTTTTACCTCCTCTGTTTTTCTTTTTTCCTTCTTCGTTTTCTCCTCCCCCTTCCCCCATTGGAGGGCTCGACCGCCCAGCAAGAGGGCAAATCCCAGCCTTCAAGACACTATGTTCAGGGGTAATGGGGAGAACCGACGGCGTGCAAAGTGCCATATGTACTTCACCAGCCATGTCCGTGGGAGGCCGAACTTGACCCATCTGGAGCTGTCTCTGAGCGATATTCGTTTCGTCACGAAGAAGGACGAGGGGATGCCCATCTCAAGATCTTCCGCCGGGGCCGCTGGGCGATGGTGTTCTGCGGCCGGTGCCATGGCATCATCGGCAGCAGCCAGGAGAAGATCGAGAACCACCTGAAAAAGTGTACGAACCTGAGCGGCGAGACGGCCAAGGAGGTGGCCACGGCGGCATGTGTGGCGTACGACATGCTTGCGTCGATGAGCGGCATGTTTACCCGGTGGCTGCAGAAACAGATCAAAAGCCTCGAGGGAGCGATCGAGGTGCCGGACCTGGGACTCGAGACGCAGTACGGGTTCGGGCGTGGGAACTGCGGTTTCGTGGCCGTCGACAAGAACAAGCACAGCGGCAAGTCTACGGTGCAGCAACACTCGGCCAAGGCGCATCCCAACCAGGTGCCGGAAGTGATCGAGAGACAGCTGGTGGTCACCTTGCAGTCGGGCGGCCTCACCAGGTACGTCAGGATCTCCGAGACAGGGCAGGGGACGGCAATCAACTGGGCGGAAAAGCTGCTGCAGAGAACGGGCGACAACGCAGGAGCCAACAACACGGTGGATGGCTGGGAAAAGGCGGAGCACAACGCTATGCTCGACAAACTCAAGCAGCGGAGAATCCAGCAGTCAACCAAGGCGTCACAGAATCTATCCATCAACTGACCGAAACGTTCAAGAACTGCGAGACGAAGTTCAGGGATGGCGGACAGAGTCACAGGCAAGCTTCACTAGGCTAGAGGCCTCGATTGACCAGCTTGCCACTGAACAAGACGTCAGGTAGGTTATGCTTGACCTAGGGTCCAGTTGTAGTGGATGGCTAAAGCTAACTGTAAAATTTACAGCATCATGACCGAGGCTATCCGCACTGAAAATTCCACTGCGATCCGCAATGAAAGCTCCCTTTTGTGTCCCATCAGCTACGATACAGGACCACCCACCGGGGGCTTCCGACGGCAATGGCAGGGCTCCCAGACTGATAATGCGAGATTCTCTGATACGCCAAGGATATAGTCCGGTGACTACACGAGGATCGGTATCCTGTCCGACGAAAGCATCGCGGCAATCGGTACCAAAACCTCGTCAAATACGAAGGCATCGGCAATGAACATGATGAACGTGTTACCGAGGAACCCATGGCACTGAATCCACCGCGGTACCCATGAGCTGAAGGTTGATGATCCCCGCCCCGTCTCCGCGGAGGGTCCGGGTACCGTTGATATCGCTGCGGCCATTGAGCAACAACTTCCAGTCATGCAGGATCTTCGCGTCATGATCGATTAGGTGCGTTCTCCGCCATGACCCCGCCGCGTGTCCGCCGCTAACTTCTCCCAGATGTCGGACAAGGACGAGGGACTTCGTGACGCGCTTGATGCCGACCCCGCTAGAGCTAGACGAATTAAACCTGAAGCTCGTACAGTTCGATGAGAGATGGCCTCGAACTTCGCAATGGATCCCTCTCCAGATCCGTTCAGCAAGATACTGCAGGAGCTTGGCCTAGACCCCAGTGAGCTCGAGGCCATATGCCGGGAGAATATCCGAAGGAAGCAAGAGCTCTTCCGTGCGAGACAAGAAGAGAGATGGGAGAAGTTCTAGACGAAGGCGGGCGACCCTAAGGAACCTATTAGTCAAGATCTCCCCCGCCCGAAACGACCTCCTCGTAGGGCTCGACGGCCTACATTTGTAGAGTTGGAGCTCTCTTTTAGTTCCGATTATTGAAGAGAGATCGGTAGACTCTCAAGGCCTAGCCAGTACCAATGAAAGTTTTATCGAGAAAGACGACGAGACCGACGAATGGTCGGAGGAGTTCGTTCCAGACAATGACAAGAAGAATGGTAGGGGTAATAGGAATAGGGATGCCGAGGGTAGCGTTGGCGAGGATAGCAATAAGGCCGGTGGTAGTGAGGATAGTGACGATGAGGACCTGGATGATGGTGAGGACCTGGATGATGGTGAGGACCTGGAGATGATGGATCTGGAGTTTGATGTTGCTTACTAGTCGATGTATATACGCTCTAAGTTGTATTATAAAAAGAAAAAAAAATGTCAGTAGGCCAAAGGGTGCAGCAACGGTAATACATTGATGCGTGGTGCGATGTGCGATGTGGGAGGAAAAGGCAGTGGTGCCGTCTGCAGAAGAGGGAGGATAGAAATGGTGGGCACAGGGCACTCGGGTCACCCAGCCTCACACTCATCCCCTCTACCAGGTGCTGAATAGGGAACCAAGGCATTTCCGGCGTCATGTCCAGATTAAGACAACAAGCTTTGAGCCAACAACACACAAACTTCGCAGTGGCTTGAGCCCTACGTCTCAAATAACTGAGTCGAGTCGTTAAGCCACATCTATCAGCTTTTGTCTCTCATAGACGTGTTTCTGCATAAATGTCTCCGATCGTTTTGATGCCTATTGTCCCAGTACTGTGGCTTGAGCCGGTACTATACCTGATCAGGTATATGCGTACGTTAGATACGGCTACCTGTTCCACGCCTCTCTCGAAATTCATGACCTCGTACGGGCAGTGGACGTCTGCCCCCTATAAATATCACGGGTCACCATATTATAGATACAAGGACGCAGTCTGGAAAGATGCAGGTGCCGAGCTCAAGGGTAAGGTGGTGCGAGTGTTGCTACTTCCGGCAGTACGCGGACATTCCTGGTTGGGTTGTGAGATCACTGGACTAGGCGCAGCCGGAGGTTAACCGGGAACAGATAAAGAGGGGATGATCAGGACTGGGGCGACGACACGAGACAAGGTACGTTGGCTTGGGCTCATCTCCGTCTAGCGATGCTGAATGGATGACAAGAATGCCCACATCGTTTCACCGGTTAGGAGCGCATGTGGACGAGTTGATTCAGAGGCTGGTTCGACAATCCTGATCCAAGTCCCAGGGGCATTATATCCTCTGGATATGGTAGGGTACGGCACCCGAGCATGTTGCAGATCTCTGGCTGGCTCTCAGCGATGTATTTGGTCCGTCTATGGTACACTACAGTCCAACACGTCGCAGCCATGGACAACCTTACACTCAGTGCTTCTCCCGCCTCCTGGGAGCGGCTCTTATTATGTCGTCCACACGCAAAAGGAGCTATGAGTCAGGTCAGCAGCCGCACCAGGGTACTGTGAGGAGAAGGAGGTGTTAAACATACCTCAGCAGCCTCGCTCGCCGAGGACACCACCGCCCTCTTGAGCTTGTAGCTTTCAATCACGCCCAGCTCCCGCATATCCGCAATCCCGCCGCCGGGCGTCATCAGATCCAAACCGTATGTTGTCATGCCATCGTAAATCGCCTTGCGCAGGCGCGCAACCAGGTCGCCCGAGTCGAGACCGGCGTTGTCTGCCAGGATTGTCGGCAGCTGGCGCAGCGCGACGGCAAACGCGGCCACGGCCGTCTGCTTCTTGCCCTCGACGCGCGTGGCGGCGCCCTCGACGGCCTTGGCCATGACCATCTCGGCGCAGCCGCCGCCCAGCGTCGTGCGCGGCTCCTTCACCGTCTGCGACAGCACGGCCAGCGCGTCGTGCAAACTCCGCTCGGCCTCGTCGAGCAGTTGGTCCGTCGCGCCGCGCAGCACGATCGTGCATGCCTCGCCCGCGGCCACGCCCGAGAACTTGATCAGCGTGTCCTCGCCGATCAGGATCTCCTCGATCAGGTCGCAGTGGCCGAGCTTGACCTGCTCTGGGTGATCGAATGTCGAGGCGATCTCGCCGCCCGTCACCAGCGCCAGCCGCTCGATGCCGTCGAAGTCGGCGTGCTCGATCGACATAATGCCCGCGTCGGTGAAGAGCTGCTCAGGCCAGTTGTAGATCAGCTGCCGGTTGATGAAGCAGTTGATGCCGTGCGCCTTGATCTTCTCCACCTTGGCCTTCATCTTCTCCCTCTCGGCCTTCTCGAGCTCCGCCAGTTTGCTGGTGGAGCTGACCTTGAGCCGGGCGCCGAAGATCTTGACCTTGTCGGTGTCCATAGATGTGTTGGCGACGAGGATCTTGGCCTTTTCCAGGCGCTTTGGCTGGTTAACACCGATCTTCTTGTCCAGGATGAAGCCCTCGTCCAGGTATGACTCGCTGAGCTTGCCACCGGCCTTCTTGATGATTTGGATATGGCTGAGGTCGGATGAGCCTTTCAACCGCAGAACGGCGTCGACGGCCAGCTTGGCGAAGTGCTCTCTGTCCTGGGCGAGCACCTTCGAACTGAGGGTCGTACGGGCGATCGCGAGGAGGTCGTTCTTGAATGCTTCTGGGTTTTTGCTGTGGTCTACCGCTGACGCCTCCAGAGCCTTCAACGCCGCCTGACTAGCTATCCGGTAACCTTCGATGATGGTCTGGGGATGGATTTTCTGAGCGACGAGCTTCTCAGCCTCGCGCAGCAGCTCGGCGGCGAGGACCGCGACGGACGTGGTGCCATCGCCGACTTCATCATCCTGAACTTTGGAGATATTGACCAGAACCTTTGCTGCCGCGTTATCGAGGGCGATAGACTTGAGGATCGTAGCACCGTCATTTGTGACCATAATCTCGCCAGTTGACCTGCCGCCCTCCCGTCAGCCTCCCATGACCAAGCATGACCCCGGGCTCAGCAAGACATACGCAGACTGCAGGATCTTGTCCATGCCCTTTGGCCCAAGCGTGCTCTTTACCAGGTCGCCAACGGCAATAGCGCCGACGAAGGCAGTGAGGCGGGCATTCTCGCCCTTCTCCTCTGTTGTGCCCTCTTCGAAGATCTGAGTGGGGCTGAATGAAGACTGCGGATTGTTAGCGAAAGCGGGGGAAAGGGAGAAAACTCGATCGTGAACGCAAACAAACCATAATGCCGGCTTTTTTGGGTATCTAGGAAGAACCAAAAAGGGTATGTATGGGCTGAGGTCCGCTCGAGCAACGGGTCCGTGGTATGGCGGGGAGGAGGGGCAGTTCAGAACCAGCAGGCAGGCATCGCAGTCAACCAAAGCTTGCTTCGGACTTTTTGCCCAGGCAATGGCAAAATTTCTGAGCTCCCCCTCACCGCCTTTGCCTAAGTTGGTACGATACATGTACTACGAGTGCCCGGAACGGAAGTCTAACTTCAACGGCAGCTCAGGAAAGGTGGACAAAGAAAGTGTCCCTCCCAATTTGCAGAACGGTCGTTGCTGTCTGCAGCTTGACTTTACTCTCATCTCGCACCGATCAGTCCTGTATTAGAGACGTCCCCAAGGCCGAGCGAGGTGTACAAAGTACCGCGACTTGTTAACGGCAGAGATCTGTGTGGGGCAATACACCCAAAGGCCGGCACCATCTGGCTGAACCCCACCAACGTCTGCGCAGCGCACAAAATCTCGTCAATTCAGGTGTCCGCAGTCCCCGCGGCAGCCCGACGACGAGAACACACCCCGTTTTTCGCAGCAATCTCACGGTACAGATTGCCCAGCATGGCGCCGTCATTTGACCATCTGCGCGAGGAGGACCTCGACGAGGAAGACTTCGATGTGGACGAGGTTGACATCTCGGATCTGCGAGAAAAATATGAAGTTCAGCTCGAACAGGGCTACGACACCTTCGTTGTCATCGACAACCTGCCCGCCGTCACCGAGGAACAAAAGCCAAAGCTGATTAAGGTGCTGCTGAAGAGGCTCAACAGTGTTGGTAGGACTCGCGAGGACCTGATTTATATGCCCATGGGCGACGATGGGAAGTCATTGAGGTGTGTCTTTACGCATGCAATCGGCGGACTCCTGCAGCCCGCGCGATCAAGCTGACGCTGGTTGCTGCAGCTTCGCCTTTGTCGAATTCTCCTCGGCCGCCGAGGCTGCCGCTGCCGTTCGGCAACTCGATTACTTTCCGCTCGACAAGAGGCACACCCTGCGCGCCAACAAGCTCACCGATATCGACCGGTATGGGCGAGAGGGGCGCATCGATGAGGAGTACACCCCGCCCGAGATCCCGCCATTCGAGGAAAAGGAGCACCTCCGGTCCTTCATGGCGGACCCCAGCGGGCGCGGCAGAGATCAGTTTGTCATGTACAGGGCGGATACGGTGGGCGTCTTCTGGAACAACGAGAAGGATCAGCCAGAGAACATCGTCGACCGGCAGCAGTGGACCGAGACCTTTGTTCAGTGGTCGCCCCTAGGAACATACCTCACCTCTGTCCATGCGCAGGGTGTGCAGCTCTGGGGAGGAGCGTCGTGGGCAAGGCTGAGGCGGTTCGCTCATCCCTTCGTCAACCTAGTCGCTTTCTCCCCCAACGAAAAGTATCTGGTCACCTGGTCGAACCGGCCCATCTCGATTCCCGAAACCGGACATCCCGCCCTGTCAATCGACGACGACGGCAAGAACTACGTGATCTGGGACATCGAAACCGCCAAGCCTCTGCGGTCCTTTGCCCAGCAAGATGTACAGGGCAGCGAGGAGCAGCTTGCGGCCAAGAAGGCGCCCAAGTTCCCCTGGCCCGCGTTCAAGTGGTCTGCCGACGACAAGTACGTGGCGAGGCTCAACCAGGGCACTTCGATTTCAGTGTACGAGCTGCCCAAGATGAACCTCCTCGACAAGACAGCAATCAAGATCGAGGGGGTGATGGATTTCGAGTGGGCGCCCGCGACCCCGCGCCGCGACGGTGTCAAGGGTTACGAGCAGCTCTTTTGCTTCTGGACGCCGGAAATCGGCAGCAACCCCGCGAGAGTCGCCTTGATGAGCATCCCGTCCAAGCAGATTGTCCGGTCCCTCAACCTCTTCAGCGTCTCAGATGCCAAGCTCCACTGGCAATCTGACGCCTCATACATCTGCGTCAAGGTCGACCGGCACTCCAAGTCTAAGAAGTCTCTAGCTACCACGCTCGAGATTTTCCGCGTCAAGGAGAAGGGTGTCCCCGTCGAGGTTGTGGATACGATCAAGGACACAGTTATTAACTTTGCCTGGGAACCGAAAGGTGACCGGTTCGTTATCATCACTACAACCGAGCCAGTGGGAGCCACCGCTGTGCCGCCCAAGACAGCAGTTTCCTTCTTCTGCCCCGAAAAGGCCAAGGGCAACGCGGTCGGCAACTTCAGGCATCTGCGGACGCTCGAGAAGAAGAACCACAATGCCATCTACTGGTCACCGAAGGGCAGATTCGTCGTCATTGCCACGATCGCCAACACCCAAAGCTCGGACCTCGACTTCTTCGACCTCGACTTTGAGGGCGAGAAGCCCGAGGCAGAGAAGGACCTGACAGCGTGCCTGCAGCTGATGAACACGGCCGACCACTACGGCGTAACCGACGTCGAGTGGGACCCCTCTGGCCGCTACGTCGCCACGTGGGCGTCGGCATGGAAACATTCCGTAAGTCATAGCTGCACATATCATACCATGCAGAATCTAATCAACTGACCGCTCCTCGAACAACAGATGGAAAACGGCTACCACCTGTACGACTTCAAGGGCGAGCTGCTGCGCGAGGAGCCGATCGAGAAGTTCAAGCAGTGGGCGTGGCGGCCCCGCCCGCCGACGCTGCTCACCAAGGAGGAGCAGAAGCAGATCCGCAAGAACCTGCGCGAGTACTCGCGCGTCTTCGAGCGCGAGGACGAGGAGCGCATCAGCTCCGCCGACGTGGCCGTCGTTGAGGCCCGCCGCCGGCTGCTCAACGAGTTCTACGCCTGGCGCGCCGCGCAGGAGGAGGAGCTCGACGAGGAGCGGGCCGTGCTCGGCCTGCCCGAGGATCCGGTTGCCGAGCTGCTTGAGAAGACGAAGCCGGCCGAGGCCGCGGCGGATGGCGGCGCGAAGGAGCAGATTGTCGAGGAGGTCATGGAGGAGGTGTTGGAGGAGACGGAGGAGATTGTCAATTAGGGTTCTGAGCCTGGGGCTTGAAGCCGGAGTAAAGGGAATGAAATTTGACTTGTTGTGTCAGTGCCTTTTTCGTTTTGTCTCGTCTCTACTGTGCTGGTTGCGCCGCCCTTGCTTGAACTTGGTGTGGGTGTTATACAGAGAGAATGGATGGGCTGCTCAACCTAAGATGGGGAAACAGAGAAAATCTGATTTGGTGAGGTATTTAGGTGGGTGTTCCAGAGCAGATCTGGCCAGCGGGAGGCAATAGACAGAGCAGGGTTGGAAGAGAATCAGCCATATCATCAAAAGTTAGGGATCATTCACCATGGTAGCTTGAGGTGAGGGTCACACGCGAGCATTGCGCAGATACCTAGGTGCTTAGGTACAGTGCCATGGTGTCACAGTATGGCTCAATGCCGCCGTAGTTCGTACATAACCATGGCGAGGCTTGGACCCGGAGCGGGTTCTAAATTTCTTTCCGTGCGCTGAATCCATGTTTGAGGGTTCAAGGCAGGGACCACGGGATGGGGAGTTACCTATCTCTTTCTTTACAACACGATGTGGCAGTCTCGACGTGGATTCGTCTACTTATTGGTACCCTTTTCGGCCATGCTTACGCGGCCAAAATTCCCTTACAACCCGCTCCCAGATTCTACCACTTTGCTGCCTTCAATGCTGAGCTTACACGCCAGGTATGAGCTAAACGGAGCGCACGAGAAGTGTTTGGCTAGCTGTTCAGTTATTGAAATGTTCTCCTGCGTTTGCTTGGCGCACCCGCTCAACATGGTGGTGGACGAGCAAAGCAAACGGGATGGTGGCTTCGGTTGGCTTAAGCCGCGACCAAGTCGAAGCCGGCCGGGACCTGGCATGGCGCCGAATCGGAACGGGTGATTGAGACTGTTTCTGATAGGCTTGAGATTTGGATTTTGTAGAAATCAATCAGGGCTCGTTTGTATGTAGATGTGCCATTGTCGGCGAGTCTCGTCCCGACGTCCCTTGTTGATGGGGAATACCAAAATAGAGACCTGTAAGTCTTGAGGCATGGTTTGAGTTATGGGAATTCAAAGCTGCTCTACGGGGTCGAAGGACAGCAAAGGCTATGGCATGAAGCCGGTCATCAAACGGTTTGGGCAAAATTTCACCTGAATCCCCGAGTATATATCAAGTTCCACCGCGTGTGCCTGCAAACGCAGTTCTGAACCCGTATTCAACGGGTCCCCCTTCCAGACGCGTTTCGCGTTCCTGGCCACCGACTTTCGCGTCGACGTCGGTAAACAGTTCAAAGCTAATCCTGATGAGGGCTCGGAAGCTTGGTGGTCATCGATACATTTGGCCGCCATCCTCACCAAACCACACCAAACCACACTTCTTTTCTGGCACTTTTCTGAATTGCTCAAAATCCAAACTGCAAAACTGCCACATTCAAGTCTTCCCCTCTCAGCACCCAGCCGATAATACCCTACGCACGTGGTGAGTTCATATACGGAACAAGCCAGCTGGGATGCACCATCGGCTCGAACAATGCTGGGAGCTAAAGAGGGCGGGCAAGGAGATTTATGAATTTGATGCAGCATATCAAGCCTCCAGGGAGCCTGTGGTTTCTCCCAACAAGCAGAAGTTTTCCCAAGCTTATTTGGAGATACCACCACCAAGTCGGCCACCGGTTGACCCCGAGAAACTAAAGCGCGCTGTGGAGCAAAACAGAGCAGAAGAGGCCAGAAGACGCAACGCTCCGCATGTCAGAAGGCTTACGGAGGTTTGTGGTGGTGTTACGGCATAATACTTTCGCACGAGCTGATTTCGAGCAGCTGAAGGAACGCCTAGCACGGTCATCAGTCCAGATGACAGGCTGGCAGGCCGGTGGCCATCCATCGGGCAACCAATGGTCGCGCAACAGGACGTCGGGTAACAATTCATTGAGCAGCGGTCTTTCAACTACTCATGCTTCGAACATTCCTCCGTCGGGAAGGCATCCTTCTGGCAACGGTCTTTCCAACGGCCATGCTCCAGGCACTCGTCCGTCAGGGAACGATCGCTCAGGCAACCGTCCGTCGAATAAACGGCCGTCGTCACACTCTGGTTCGCCCCGAGCCCATCAAAAGAAACCTAAATGGCACCATGGCCGAAGAAGCGGCAATCAACCGCCCTTGGCTCCCAACCGCGGGCAAAGGTCGGAGACCCAGAAGTCGCCGGCGAGGAGTGGAGAAAGACTGCAGAGGTGGAATCTGACTCTACAACGATTTGAGGAGGTGAGAAGTTCTCCGGAAGTGAAGATTGAGCCCGGTGATGGAAGTCAGGTATCGGATGGGCCGCCAAGAGTGCAGCTGGTATCCCCGGCCAACTCTCAAACGTCCCCTCAACAATCAGAGGATCGGCTTGAACAACAGCAAGGCTCAAAGGGTACGACAGATGGCGGACGTGGTGGGCAGGATCAGCAGCCGGCAAGAGAAGAAGCGTTCCACGATCTGCTGCGGGAGGCCAGAGACATGTTCAACGCACAAGCCAACATGTGCCTTGATGGCATACAGGGCATATCGGCGAGCGTCGAGGAGGTCCAAAGACAACAGAAGAAGATCAAAAAGGCTTGGAGACAGGAGAAAAAGGAACTGGTCGAAAAGTTAGACAAGCAGCAAAAATTGGTAAGTCTGGCCATTCCGGTCTGTAAGCCAGTGCCCTGACAGATCTTCCAGATTGAGAAGCTAGTCCGGTCGTCGGTATTGCCCAGCATCGAGACGGATCACTCCGCGAGGGAGACTAAGAAGACGATCGACCGCGATTGGCAGTATGCCTTCGGTTCCGTGGGCGTAGACAGCGATGACGCAGCCGACGAGACATATGCCCCGTTCATGTCAATGGGCCAAGACCAGGAGGAGTACGACGAGGAGGACGACGACATGATGGAGGAGGAGGAGGAGGAGCCGGAGTTTGAAGAACCGGAGGATGACGAGCAAGCCAGTCAGCCGACTACTTCGACTCCCGCCGCTGGCCGAAAACGAAAAGCCAGGGCTCAAAAGACCAGTCCGAGGGCGGCCAAGAGACCACCTTGGGTCGTTCAGGAGACGCCCGTGGTGAATCCCTACTTGGGCGTAATCCTCGAGGACCTGGCCCGCCAACAGGCGCGACAGCTCCGGTACGCCCGAGAACTCGGGCGCCGACGGCGTGTGTTGTCGGGAAGCGGGACCGCGGAGGATCCGCTCATCTTAGATCCCTGAGGGAGAAGGATGGAAAAAGGATGTGCACGGCTCAATGGGAAGAGCTCCGTCAGGTGATGCGGCGAATGCACCGCGTAACTACCTAATCTTGTGTGGTGATAGTAGTGTAAGGCCTAATGTAATGTTGTTCTTAGATAAAAAGGACGCAAAGAGACAGACCCGGATACAAAGCGGAGAATGGAGAGCGGAGGATGGATTAATGGCTGGTCCGGCGCGCGCCTGATTCCATTCGGATCAATGGTGGTCTTCTATATGTATGTAGTCACCAGTGTGGATGGTGTATGTGCGTTGTGTGTGGAAATCCACCTTTTGGTGTAACTTATCTTTGTTGGACGGGAGTATAGTAAGGGTTAGAACCCTCTACGAAGTCGTGCCCGAACTATGAGGTAACTGCCCTGTGTAATGACTCACCTGGGCACTGTAGCGTCTGAGCGTCTCTAAGCTGCCTATTTTAAGGCGGGGTGATCACGCCGCTCGAGTCCCGTCGCTCACTACCTTCTTCACCTTGCTCAAAGCTCTCTCCCTGTTTCCAACCGCAATCAGCAGCCAGCAAGCCTTCATCTCGACATGCCGAAGAGAAGACAGCGCGATAATGTCCCTTGTGGACGAGTGCTTCGCAGCGCCAAAAAAGCGAGAACTGGACCAACTGATAACTCTAGGCCTAGCTCCTGGGCTTCGTTGCCTGTCGAGATTCGTGACATGATCCTGGAGGAGATCTCGCGCCAAAAGCATCGTGGCTGGGCTTCTTGCGCAGCTGTTTGCAAAGAATGGCAGGTCTTCATCGAACGGAAGAACTTCTGCCGACTAACACTACGGGCATCCTGCCTAGAGGAACTCGAACACATGGTCATCCGACAAAGGGACCTTGTTCAACACATCTGCCTGAATGTTGAGCTTCCACGGTACACCTGCTACTGTTGTCAGCGGACAGGGACGTGGTCAAGTGTTCTCCGACATAGCTCGATTGTTCGGGCTGCGATGCTGAAGTTGTTTTCAGTTCTGAGCGCCCGACAGCCCACAGGTTGTCTGACGTTGGAGCTGAACGCCTATTCGCCAAGCGACTCAGAACACTGGTTCAAAAACTATCATTTTGGACTTGATGATGAGGATCTGATCCAGCATCAGCAGACTACACCTACATGGCATGACCCAAAGCACGGCTGGGTCAGTGGCAGGCAGGTCGAGGCTCCTCCTGCATCAGCGATATTGCGGCTTTTCTCCCCGCTCTGCTTAGGCTTTCCGGGAAATCTCCACGAGGTCCGCGCAGTTACCCGGCTCGTGATACGTCGACAGCTTCGACATCTAATTTCCCCGAACAGTCTACGTCTCCTATGCGAAAGACTCCCTCGACTGGAGAGTCTAGTCTACGAGCGGTGGCGTGTTGGCAAGCCCGTGTGGAAGATCTGGCGGGATATGGGTATGTTAGTGTCTCGACCACATGCTGGATTGCTTTCTAATCCCTCAATAGGATTGGCGTCTGTGTTGCGGGACGCTCTACCGAGCCACGTCAGAACAGTATCCATCTTTGAGGATTTCAACGAACAGCTTGCGTTGGCGCTTCGCAGAGATCCATTTCACCTGGGCTATGCAGACACCAACCCGATCGCAGGCCGAAGGCTGGTTAGAGCCTTCGCCTCGAAAAGCCGTGACTTTGAACATCTTTCTATTTCATTCATGATCGATGCTCAACAATTTTTCGACTCCTGCCTGCAATCTTATACCTGGCCTCGCCTGCAATCATTAACGCTTACATCATCAATTCTCACACGGACCGCTCCTCAAAAGGAGATTTCTACATTATTACGCAATGCTAGTTTAGCTGCGCTAAACATGCCGCAGTTGGAGAGTATGGTATTGTGGTTTGGCAAAAGAGGGGAAGCATGCGCGATCATTTATCACAGGAACAAGGCAAGCAGACGAGCTGCACTGACTTGGCCTGGTACATGGGAACTCAAGCTCAGTCATGATGTGGTTGAGTCCTGGCAAAAGGTTGCCTCTGATTCCTACTACCTATCGGTCGAGATCGAACGACTACAGGGTGTTGATATCAACTCCCATGGCGATGCTCTTCATCATTTGCGCTTGCCGGGGGGAGTCATTGACCCAGTATCACTCTGGCAGATACGCCAGGAGAATACGATACAAACAATGGCCTGACCGGTGGTTCTGCCTCCTTGTTCAACTGGTTTCCCGCTAGGGGCAGTGCGCCGCCTGGCAGGTCTTGTCCACGAGCTACTATTGAAAAGGATCGGGGAAGGCGTGGTCGATGACATGGTCGGGGCGCTCGGGATGATTTGGAAACGGAACGTGTAAGATGATGAGTACCGCAGCGGGGTTTTGAAGGGGGTGAGAACGCTAGTTTACAGCGCTATGATAGCCTGAAAAGTTTTGACAGCGCTGGCAACTAGCATTCCCAGTTCAACTAGCATTCCCACGCCCGCACCTGCAGCAGCCTGCTCCAGCGCCTGGCCTGCTGTATTCCGTACGCTC
>MU860168.1:0-56795 GCA_033296875.1 Achaetomium macrosporum
GACCTCTCCTGGCGGCTGGAGATGCTAGTTCCAGGTAGCCCGTTACATCCAACAGCAACCGCCATCAACAAACTTGACCGGGAGCCACGATGACATCCGTACAACAATCCAAATATTTCCGCAGTCGGCGTGATATCACGAAAGCAGCACCTGTTGTTATAGGCCTTGGAAAGGAACTTTCTTTACATGAACCGTACTTGAACACGATAGCTGCAGCAGGACCAAGTGAAGACAGCCAGCCAGCTCAGTACGTAACTAAGGTCTGTACCTCATCTTGCCCCAAACTTGACATCCACAGCAACTGAGATCCTGACAACCAGTCCCACACTCACTCATAAACATAACAAAACGGCCCATCCACCACACTCACCAAATCCCGGATCCTCCACACCTTATCGCCCACGACCCCCAAGTCCACCACATCATCCAAGCTCTGCTGCCTTCCAAACCCCATCATGCTCGAGCCGCCGGCAATGACCTGCACCCTCTTCGCCAGATCCTGGCTCTGCCAGATCGTCCACGTCCGATCAATCATGGCGTGATGCACCCAAAAAGCCGGGTCATTCGGCGACGTGAAGAAATCGCCGGCCGGGTCGCCGGCAATGGTGAAATGGCCCGCGGCATGCACGCCCATGCCGCCTGCGCCCGGTGCGGCGCCGCCGAAGCCGCCGCCGCCGAAGCCAAACCCGCCGGCGGCTTGCATCACGTTCTGGAAGGTGCCGATGTCCTTGGACGAGGTGATCAGCGACACGATGTCCTGCGTGCGCGTGTACCGGCTGCTGAGCTGGTTGGAGATGTCGCGGCGCAGGCAGCGCGGGTTGTCGCCGTAGCCGTCCTGGCGCGGGTTGCGCGGCGGGGCCGGGTCGACGGCCGGGGAGATGGGGCCGAGGTGCACTGTCATGCTGTGGCGGGGTTAGTCATGTTGTAAGTATGGGTGCATGTGGATGGAGAGGAGAGAAGAGGATATACTTCTTGAAAGGACCGGTCTTGACACAGCCGCCTCCGTTGCCGGCGGGAATCCCGGCCGCCGCGCGGTGCTCGATCTTCTCGCCGTTGCCGCTGAGCGAGGTGTCGCTGCCGTCGAAGATGGGCGACTTCTCGGGGTCTTGGGCCCAGCGTCCCCAGTCCCAGTACTGAAGTTGAGGGTGATGATGTGAGCAAACGGCGTGTGTGAGGGTTGTTTCAGGGGAGGGACAGGAATGCTTACCGGCTGGGTGCCGGTATACCCGCACTCTTGGCGGAGCACTCGCTCGAACGACCAGGTGTAGTAGCGATGCCACGAGAGGAAACTCCCCTGGTGTACAGTCAGTACCATGGTCTGCGTCTTGGAGATGGTACTAGCAACGCACCGTGCCGTGGATGTTCATGGTTTGATTCATGTGCACGACGACGAAGTCATCGTATCTCGACTTGGCCCCGGGGAACTTGGCCGGGTCCAGCTTGGATGGCTTCTCCATGATACACAGCATGGCGGCAATGTAGGCTTTCTTCTCGGCGGCCGAGATGTCGCCCCTGAGTTAACCCAGATCAGCAACGTGTCCCTCTTGACTTCGACTAACGACATCGGGAGATCAAGCGCACCATTCCCGGCGGACCTGGAGTTTGTCCTTCGTACATGTTGTCGACTTAGCGATCTGGGCGTCGATGCTGGGCCTGCCCTTGTTCTGGAGGTCCAGGACTGCATCACCAGACACTAGGCCGGCGAGCAGGAGCCAGGGCACTGCAAGCAGCGCGAGAAGCGAGAAGCGAGCCATTGGCGAACGGCCAACTTGAAGTTACACGCTGGCAGCGAATAAACAGACAGGTCTGCTTGATCATGGAAGCGTTCAGCGAAAGGGCGAGGGACTAGGCCCGTTTTATCTCGTTATCCCGTGCCTCGTTTGCTTCACCCTTAATCCCTTTTGCCTGCATATAGCTTCATGATCCATCGGCAAATCACATCTGACTTTCGGATCCCGGCAAATGGCAGTGAGCCTCGAACGGCTCCATGCTGTGAGATGTGCCGCTGCTGGAAGTGCATAGCATATCGAAGCGAAGCACCGAAGCCGGATCTCAGTGTATGGCTATGTCGCCGAAAATAGGTGGAAGATGGTCACGGGCACATGGATCCAACCCATTGGGAAAGCCAGGCGGCTCGCAATGCTGCCGACTGGTCCGGGAAAATAGGCGGCCAATCTACTTGTCAGCGGCCAAATCTGGGGTAAAATATCCATATTCTCGTGGGGAAGAGGCTGTACTGTCGTGTCACTCTTGTGGAGGCTTGGCCAATTAAATATGCGGGACAATATGCGTGAGTCTTTGACTTAAACTTGCGTCCTGTCTGCCTGGGTCGAATAGATCCTGGTTGCTGTCCTCCGTGCGCTTCATCTCGGCTGGGAGAGGCCGAGCATAGCCAGTCGCGATGTCGCCACTCTGGTTGCGGTAGCATTCCTATGGATCCCATCTATTTTGCTGTTTCTGATGCTTGGCGAAAGGATCATGTCGGCTGTTGTAAGGCTTGTTTACCGCTAGAGTGTTAAGTAGATATCTGAGCAACAATGGGAATGAGCAGGAGCTTGCAATTTCGTCCATTTCAGAAGCTCAGTTGCAATACTGGGTACCTGGGTTCACAGGATCCATGAAAATAACGGCTTTTGACACAGATGAATCCAACACCTTTTCATCGGCTCGCTGATGTCCTGTTGAGGAGAAAGAGCGTCGGTGATTTAGAGGATTTCTAGCACGTTCCCAAGCCCCGTCTGTACGATATGCAGGACAGGAAATGTTAGGAAGCAGGTGATGTGAAAGGTTAATATATGGCCCACATCTTTCGGAACGGCCGTTACTGCAGAAGAACCTGGAGGTCGCACTTGCCGAAGGTGGTGCACCTCACAGCGATTCACTTCACCGGCTGTGGCAACCTTCACAATGGAAGTTGATTGTGCGATTTGGCCCTTGAGTCTCTCAAACTAACAACCTCATATTCAAGCACTGCAAGCAAATCAGTATGCAGGCCGTTGGCAGGTGCCTTCTGGCCCTCTTCCAAAACTATCCGTCGAATTCTTACAGTCAAATGCCCCTTTCCCAATCGAAACACAAAACACACGCTAAGGCCACATTGGCTCATTGCTCCCGTCCAGCCATCTTCCCCGTAGACTGGAACAGGATGGCCTGACTGACTTCCTCCATCATTTGCTCCTGAATCGCTTCACATGTCCGAGCGGGGCATCTCCGACTCAGTGTGTTGAAGCCTCTCTATCCCACATATCCTAGCCCTCGCAATCATTGCCTTCCCTGCGTACTACGGAATAGCCCTGTGTTGCTGGGCCTGTGCACTCTGCCCATCAATTTGACAGTGTCAGCTGGCTGCCGATCTCTCGGACCGATCACTCGAACAGATACCTCAACCTTCCCACGAGCCGCTGTTGAACCAGGCGTCATTGTGGGCATATTATTCTCTTCGCTTTCTCGGCCAGTTTCTCGTTGGACAGGTGTGGGCTGCTGTTGACCACCAGTCCTGAGCGGAGTGGACTGCGAGATGGGTCTGGTTATGCTGGCTTCGGAACCAAGCAAGCACATTGACCCTCTGCAGAGGGGGCTAACATATCTGTCATCCGATGAATAAGCAGTATGATGCGATAAGTAACGTAATTTGCAGAATTCAGTGAATCGTCGAATCTTTGACTACACATTGCGCCTAACTACTCCGTTGTAGCCTCCCGCTTATCCCTGCAAGCACCGCCCCCAGATCCAGATGACCTCAACCCATCCAAACCTTAAGGGTTTATTTCTTGTTGCCGTTCGTGTGCCCACGGTGCTTCATCTGCGAACGGGAAGTTTTACAAGCTGCGGAGGACCTTCGCCATTCCATAGGTGGCGGCGAGCTGGCTTGGCCTGGCGACGTGGCGTTGGCGTCGAGAGCGGAGATTCTTGAACTTCTCGTTCTCGCCTGTGATGTTGGTCAAGCTTTCGATTCCGGGAGGGCTTGCTTTACATGGCCTTGGACTTGAAGACCCTGTTGTAGACAATCTTCGCAGGGTGCGATGGGGAATGCCAACGACGGTCTGTTGAAGAGCAACGTATCGTGATTAGACTTGGGGGAGGTATTATTGGGCCCGGCAACAATGCCAACCTGTCCAGGTGTGAGTGCTCTACTCTCGAAAAGCTCAACGCGATCCAGTCTGTATGCGTACATCTGTACGCGAAACCGGCTCACGCCAACCCGGATGACCTGCCCGGTTGTGTTGTAGCTGGGACGGAAACGTCTTTCACCACGGAATACTTGGCATTCAGCCCATCCCTGACCATGTGCATCACTTGGTTAACCATTTGATCGCCTCGGACACTGGCAACTGGCGAAGGATATACGGGGAGACTGTGCTGCGTTGTTTCCTTGCGGCTATGACCCCAAAGCATCCATGCTGTCCTCCATCTCCCCGTCCTGTTCTTCCTCCCCTGTGTGTTCGTAAGTTCAGCTTTTATTTGTGGCCTTCCACTAAGGCAGATCTCAAAGGTGTATTAAGATGCGAGTTCTGTGCCGAAGAGCTGCATGATCACCTCTTCAACACTGCTGCCTGGCAGAGGGGCTGCAGGGGCAAAGAGCGCGATGGGTTGGAGTTCTTTAGGACTGTGAATCGCGGCCTCATCCAGGATCTTGGAAGTGCATATTGGAGGAGCCTTTCTTGGGCTGTCTGGTGTGCACTCACGGCCTTTGGAACTCGCCGACTGGATGCCCTTGTAAAACAGTCTCACGCTAAGCCTGGCGGATATCCGGCCGGGCTGAATGAGCAGACGCCGGGCTCATCTGCCTCTTGCTCCACCTCACGCCCAACCTGGGGCGTGCACACCTTTGCCTTCCCTCCACAGCGAACGCTCGATCGTTGGAATGCGTCTGCGTCGCTGGAGTCGCTGACTAGTGACCGGGTTGTCTTTCGACTTCAAGATGCGGAATACCCAGGGGGGGGCTCAATGAGCTCAACGCAGCCGCCTCCGTCATCTGCATGACGCCAAACCTCGAGTTCCTCCACTACACGGAGGATGCAGTGATCACACGCTCTCCGCTTAGTACCAGTCGTTGTCGCTAGAGCAAAGAGTGCAGCAATGCTAATTGATTCATGTGTGGTGTGTGGTGGAGGAAAAGGCATGGTGGGCACAGGCCACGTATAGGCCACCCATCTTCACAATCGTAGAGTTCGCCGTTTTTGTTGGCTTCGGTTCGAGCTTCCCGAGCTGACTGGGTCGCGGGGCTTGATACCCGTCCTGGTCCTCGTCTGCCCACTTGCGCCGGCGATATTTCCTAATTTTCCTCTTGGGCTTGGAGCGGGCTCAGATTCAAAGAGCCTTGAACCTGGGAAGAAGGGACGTTCAGCTCGCCCTTTGTCCATACTTCCACCTTCCAACACACCACCCTCCCTTACCTCCCCTAGAAGGGCTATCGAGCTGGAACTGTGAACTGTTCGAACCACCGCTATCCCAACGGTTCGGAATTCCCAGTTTGCAACCTGTAATGTGGAACAGTCCGGAGTGCAGTTCCCATCCGAGCAACCCCCTGGGTCTTCACCAACCTCGGGGCTCAAGTTCACGAAAGATGTCGCGGACCGAACGAAGAGTCCGGTCTCCGCGGGTAAAGCCGATAGAAAGTATCAAAGAAGAACCAGACATATTCTTCCCATAATGCCTAAGAAACGCTAGCCCGGCCCATACAGAAATACGTCTACAGACATTGCCATCCAGAAGGATCCAAACAAAAACCCCCGTACAGAGACACCCATACAGAAACTCCCAGACAAAACCTTCAATACCGAAAACCCCGTACATGAGCTGCCTTACGGAATCTCCCATGCAGACATTTTCCTTACAGAAGCCCACACCTGCGAGTTGGCCTTCAGATTCTCCTTCCCATGAATGAATTCCCATACAAACATCCCCATACAAAGAACGATTGCGCCACACGCCCTCTTCTCCAGGCTGGTACTTGAGATGGTCACGAATGACCGTGATGACATCTTGGGCCTTTGCCCTGTTCCCAGCACTCACAGTGACCGTGACGGCAGAGTCATTGGCCTCCCCATTCACATAGAAAATTCCATCCAGAGCCTGCATACAGACATTCCCATACAAACACTCCCATACAGGACATCCATACAGACTCCCATACAAACATTCCATACAAGAACTCCCATCCAGACATTCCCATCCAGACATTCCCATCCAGACAGGGACGAATTACGGGTCGACAAGCTGCGGGAAGTGCAGGGCCGTGGTCAGCACCATGAACCGGCCATTGAGGCGTGTCGTGAACTTGCTTGCTTCCCGACCGGGTAGCGGGACACCGCAAACTCGGCGTCCGGGTACAGCATTCCGACTGCGGCGAGGAAACGGGCGGGGACGAGCAGCGCGCGGCCGATTGCTCTCGTTCTTGAATGGTGGCAGAAGAGAGACATCGGGTGGGAGAGGGTCAGGTCGACCGAACAAAAGGCTGCGGCCGGGTTGACCGCCGGGTTGAACACATCATATAGCGGGAGATCCGGGATATGCGGGATGGGAAGATCGTCCTCGTCATCGGACTACTCGTCGTCCTCGTCGTCCAAGTTGTTGTGGCCGACCGGAAGGCCTGGTTGACCGCCGGGTTGAACATGGCGGCAATCAGCCCGATCCCATCGACAAATGCCCAGACACTCCCATCCAGAATATGACACCGAAGTCGCCTCGCCCGGGTATGGATGTACATGTGATTGTAGAGTACTCGGTGAGTCTGCCCTTAAGATTAATCCCACATCTTCGACAGAGAAATCCGTCAGAGCCGTCGACATCCGGATATCGCTTGTCGGGCGGATAGTGGTGTTGCAAGCTTCCCTCAATGGCCTTCTCCCATAGAGAATTTCCCATACAGAGATTCCCATACAGAGGTCCCCATACAGAGGGTCTCATACGGAGATTTCTGTACAGATATCCGACACCGCAACTCCCGTAGCGGGTGGCAGCTGATCATCTGGCATGCCCCGTGGGTCGCCAACAGGAACACCCGGAGATAACAAAATCCCGTACAGAAATTCCTATACATGAACTCTCATCCGGAAACCTCCTGGCGAACTTGAACCAGAGACGATGGTGTCGTACCATAGACGGCCCCTTGTGCCGCGAGAGTCAAAGCCGGTGGAGGAGCAGCACCAACACCCAGTCCGGGATGAGTACAAAATCTCGACAGGTCCTCAGCGAATGGGACGTCCGGATGAACAAAAGCTGGACAGCCCGCCGTGACTGGCCTGCTATCCTCTTGGAATCGGCCGGGCCTTCTTTTCACACCGATCTCCGTTGAAGCCTCATGCCGCTACTGGCGGGCAGACTTGAGAACAGCCCTGTAACACAGACAGTGGTTCCTACCGGAGCACCAGCATGGCGTTGTGTGCCAATGCCTCCTCCTTTTGCAAGGGAGACGACGGTAGCGACAGGCTCGGATGACACTTGCCTGGTCACTGAAACGTCTGCTAGGCTGTCGGGGCTGCTTTTCGTTTCTCTTTTCTTCTTTTAAGCTTTGTCACTGAATCCTTGAACTCGGCAATGAAGAGCTAAGCCCACTGCGCCGCGTTGACGAAGACTGTGTGGTCGCTGCTGGAAGGTGGCGCCAGAGAGAGTGCGTGTCGGCCCTTCCCGAATGATCTCGTCTTCAATCCCATAGCTCCTTGCTTAACGAAGCCCCCATCCGATCGGGCCTCGCGACCTTGGAGTCTAAGGTAGAGGATAATGAAGCAAAGACACGGGAAGAGAACTCCTTGGTCACGAACTCGGCAAAAGTGAAAGGTCGTCCGCCAAGCTTAGAGTTGACCTCCATGCAGAGATTGGCGAAATCTTCTTGGTGACGACCCGCTCCTTTCTCTTCGTCAACCCACCCCCTCCCTGCCTCCCTCGGGTGGGCTAACGATCTGAACTGCGAACTGTCGAGAAAAGTGAAAGACTACACTGCTTGACACCAACTGGGTCAAACATGCATCGGCATCGGAATACAGGTCGTTGTACACGAACTCGCTCATCCCGAGGTCGTCTAACATGATCCGACACAAACCGCTCTTGAGGGGACCAGGAGTGGACCGTTTGCGGGGGCGCGTTACTTTCGAAGCGAGGACAGAGGGCGCGGCCTGAACATGCGAAGTCCTCATCTTGGCTGATGTACTGCGGGAAGTGCAGAGCAGGCGAGGAGCCGATCGAGCCGGAGGCACCCTTAATCATCATGACCAGGTCGTTGACGCGGCTCGAAAATCCTATTCTCGGGTCCTCTTTCTTCTCTCCGATGTTGGTCGGCGATGTCATCTGAATGAGGATCACTCTGTCCCCTCAACTCGGAATACCTCTCGAGGCAATCATTGACCTTCAATACCTCGCCTTGGGGAAGGCATGGGTAGACTTGCTAGCAGCAGGCGGCCCTTCAAGGGACCCGATCCAGCGTCACGAAGTCTACTATGACGATGATCTCGAACAACAACCCGTTGGTCGCGTGGATCTTTTTCTCTCCGACTTCCTCGGTCTTGCTGGTTTACTGGCCGCTTATTGTCGCCCCTTAACCGCTTAGTTGAGGGCTGGGTTCACAGGGTTTGCCGTCGCGCTCGAATGCTATCAGGTTCTGCGCAACTCTGCGGATGCTATCACCTCAACGCGAGCCCCGGCCGCCCGGCGACATGTCCATTGGCCATGACATTCCGATGGTGATGTCTGGCTCGAAAGCGACGCAGGTCATCAGCAGACGCTGGCTCCCATTCCGGCCTCTCCTCGTTTTGGGATTTTCGTTTTGATGTTTTTCTTTTGGACTTTTGCTGGACCTCCTTTGAAGCACACAACCCACAGCCCTCGCCTCAGATGCCTTGTCGAGAATCTTGTCAGCGAGATGAGTCGAAAGAAATCATCATCCGCTCTCCCCTCATCATTAATCTTGTCAGACTCGGGTCCCTTGAGACTTCCATCGGAGACAGTCGGCCCCGCCGGTCGATGAGGGTATGCCGCTCGTGGGTCGTAGAAGATATACTAAAGGACGGATTTGCACATCTGGCTGATTGAACATCGGACCCCCGAGTTCGAGACTTGGCGATGTTCTCGTTTGCCAATGGCAGCCAGGATGACGCTGCCAAACCGCGCAGTCCGGAACCAAACACCTTGTCAGTCAACTCAGGCCGAATGGACGTGATCTTGAAGAAGATGTGGTCAGCGAGGATCTGCTTCTGTTGATCCGGTCCCTGGGTTGCCACGTGCGAGCAGAGATAGAAATCGTAGTGGAACGGGCGAGTGACTTCCCGCTCCCCTGCCTCATCTCACTCGTCGAGGGCAATTCGAGTAGAGAACCCATACTGGGTTCAATGCTCACATTGCTCTTGGAGCGATGTCCCAGGCTTCAAACCACAAGGAAGGCGCCAGGAGAAACTTGATGCGGTCCCTGATCTCATCGGTGTTCTTAGTGGTCGGCTCGATTCTTGCGGTTGCAACTGAAGTTCTCATCATCAGCTCCTTCGTCAGCCTCGTCGTCGGCCATTGTCGGCGCTTGCGTAACGTCGTCTCTTTGGATGGCTCTTGTAGCGGCCGTCTTGCCGTTCCGTCCGGTCTCATTCTTTCATTGTCTTTGGGATTTTTCATCTTTCCCTGCCCTCGCTGGGATGCTTCCGTAAGCCCTTGATTCAAACCGTTAGCCTGTGACTGAACAAACTCATCGAAAACTCCGCGTAGGTCACTAACTTACCATCCTACAACTTCAAAACAGCAACACGCCTCACCTCCCCACGACGCGTCTCGATATGCGTACCCAGCTGACCACGGCGCCAATACACCGCGTGACAATCCGGAGCGAACCACTCGAATCGTCGTGCCTGGATTCCCATCCAGAAAACCTCACAAATATCCATACACAGCTTCCCATACAAAGACTCCCTTACAGATACTCCCATACACACATCCCGTACAGAAACTCGGACACTGCTTGGACGTTCGGCGGCCGAGTGAATGCCCGTCGTACTTGACCTAGCGGAATGGCCGCTGCCCGATGCCATGAGCCCCATAGGAGGACGGGTGAGCTGTTCGAGAACGGCGGCCCGCTCGAGTGGACAGTACGAGCACCATCCTGGCGCCGGTGCATTCAGTCCCTGGTCAGAAGGGGTTCTTGCGTTGTTTCTGGGCCGGCTGCGGACATGGTGAGATTGCCAGTGACCTCCCCCTTTCTTGGGTTTTCCTTCTTGAACAGCCGACGGTACGAGCCCCATCCCGAGCTCCCCTTTCTTTCGGAGTTTTCTTTTCTTGAACAGTGGACAGTAGGAGCCACATCCCGATCTCTTCCCGTCTTCTCGATATTTGTTCTGAACAGTGGTCATACAAGCCCCATCCCGGCTTCCCCCTTTTGCTGACCTTCGTTTTATCTGAAGGGGCACGGAAGTCCGTTCGTTCTGGTAGCGACAGAAAGCTAACAGGTCTATCTCTCCAGAGTATCGGACCGGGGCTGTGGTTGCCAGACGGCGGAGGGCAACCAGATCCGGGGCGGTCTCGTGGAAGACAACGTGAGTAGGTTTGAACTTGGCGATTTGCTACCAGTGCTGGACTTGATCTCCGACGGGCAACCTTTTCTCCGAGATGCAAACAGTAGTTCCCACCGCTGCTGTTTAGCAGGCTTGCGGGAAGGGCTGCCATCGTTTCTGAATCCGACAACTCGCAATGAGGAGAATGTTTTTGGTGGTGAGCTCGTCGCTCCGAGTTTCTTCGATCCAATGTGCTTCGACTTGTCGAAATATACACTCGTACAACAAATCTTGCAGACGACATCACAGTCTGAAGGCGTCCGGGGAGATCCACGCAATCGAGGCCGACCCGGTGGACCAGGCAACACAACTCGGCGAAGCTGTACTCGGCCTTGTCCTTCTTCCACTCGTCGAGGACGAGGGTTCCAAACCGCACTCCCATGCGCATGCATTTGGGTTAGAAAGCAAGACGCGGGCCGTGTGGTTTATGGCCTGACCCAGCCCTCAGGTACCCGGTTCGCCTTCGTCGCCGTCCATGTCGACCACGGCCGGTGTGCTCACAGGGTACTCAGACACCACCCTCGTACAACCACAATATTCGTACAAACCGCCATACTCGTACAAGAACAGCACCCGTACAAACACAGCACTCGTACAACCGCAATGCTCAAGGGGTATTCCGACATCCCTCATGCGGGTTTCGTCCGTACAGAGCCGCGGGATCGCGCTCAGCGTGTACAGCCAGGTCGTCTTGCCGTACAGGTTTTCGATGTCGTGGCTGCGGAGGAAACGCCTCAGACGGTAATGTCGGGGAAGTCTTCTGCGAGCGTACCACGTCTGAATTTGAGATTCTTCTGCAATTCTCGGATACTGAAGCGAGGCGCAGCTTTGGCCTCCTTGCTCAGCAAGCCCCCTTGCCAACCTCGAGGCTTGGGCAGCACGTCGAAGGTTCTGGGGAGCTGGTGGAAGAAGGTGTTGGTCTTCTTGTCATCTTCCTCGTCGGAACTGGGCTGCTCCTTCACCCTCTCCGCCTCCGCTTTCTCACACTCCAATTGCCCCTTCCTACGCTTACGGAGCGCCACGGTCCAGCCCCGAACAACCCCGTTCTCCGTCCTGTATTTGGATGAAACGACACATGACTGAATATGCGGGAGTAGCGGGAGATTCCGGTTTCGAAAGCTGCCTTTTTGGGGATTTTATCGTTTTCGTTTCTTATTGTCGTTTCCTTTCTTCCGTCTGAAGCGGCGCCCCTACCCAACACCGTGTCGCATTGATCCAGGTTAACCGCGAACAATACCGTTCTCCTCTCCGCGACGGCATTGTGGAGATTCTCCTGGCTCCACCGTCTTCGATTCGCAGAACCTGGACCTCTATAAGTTGCGAGATCCTCTCGGCGTAAACGTGCTGGTTTCCGACAACACACACGACGGCAGTCCTTGCGGCAGAAGGTTAACCACACATGCTGCGGTATGGCCCGCGTGCAGTTCTTGTTACGGCCGAAGAAGTGTGACATGCCCTTGCGTGTCGGCCCGCCTGGCCGGGTCAGTCCGTACTTCATGGTTGATACAAAATCATGACAATCGAATTCGTCATGGATGTCGAGGGGTTTCTCCATGCGTTCGTTGTTGGGATACAGACGCCAGACTGTGCCTGCAACCGTTCAGGGTGCAGGTAAATGCGCGGCGACGGCCGCGACTGGTCAGCAGATGGCGGAGAGGTCGACGTCTTCGGGTCGATAGAGCTTTGTCTCCATCAGGGGTCGAGCTTACGTCCTCGACCCGCCGTGCCGTTTCGTCAAAGACGCCGAGGATGAGGTGTTTCGGCTGGAGGCGCTGCTGGAGTCGTCACCGTTCAGAGCAAGCAACTCCATTCCCCTTTTCGATTTGTTTGAGTTGTCTGATACTTTTGTTGTTTCTCTTCTCCTTGAGTCTTCGTGAAGGACTGGATTCTTTCCTGGGGCGTCGTTCCCCTCGTATGGCATGAGGAACTGCTTTGCGAAGCAGGGCTTTCATTGCCGCGGCGGTGCCACGCCAGAGCGCATGTCATCGCCCCCTTCCTCGCCGTACAGTGCCACGCTTCTGGCCTTGGCGGCCGTAAACACGGTAACCTGCTGACTCGGTGTCTTCTGCCCGAACTCGTGGGTCTTCTGTCCCAACTCGTGGGGGGTTTCATTCAACTTCATCTCCCTCGGGAAAAGACCTGACAGCTCGAAGACCCTGCCGGTTGGGTGTTCCCTACCTCCCTCCCTCACCCAACCTATTCTTCTGGTTATTTTCGTCTCTTTCTTTCTCTCTGCGACAGTACCCCTCCACTCAATCAACGTCCGTTCATGTCGAGAGTGCCGCTCCATGGGGCGGAGGATCTGACCAGCGCGGCGTCAGGGTCAGGTCCTCGCTGTTGATGCTGTTCGCTGACCCGGCAGGCTGAGGCGTGTGCGCGATGAAGCGTGGCTGGGATGCCGGTCCAAGCTGACTCGTCCAGTGTATCGAGATAGGTCATCGGGAGTGAACAAGGAACTTCAGTTGGTCTTCAGTTTTCCGTGCATCCAGACTACCGGCATTTGTGGACGAGTTGGTGACTGTTGTCCCCGAGACATCACGTCTCCGCGAAAGCGATCTTCATTGTGATCTTCATTGTGATCGGATCGTTGAAGATAACGTGGGTAGGGTTGAACTTGGCGAGCGGCCCACCACGTGTATCACCGATGAGCTCGGTGCGGATGCTGATCGGTGACAACCCATGACCAGGTAGAATGAACCTGTAGGGTTAGACTCCTTCCCTCACGCTAGATACGGTACTGAGAGAGCAACTCACTGTGACGTCCAGCTTTGGCCTCCACGGAGCGATTTGTACTCTCCAAAGCGCGCCATAGTCCGACACGTCAAAGAAACCAGAGATCTGACCGCGAAAGTTTCTCGGTCCTGGTTTTCTTTTTCTTTCTTTCTTTCTTTCTTCTTCCCTTTGTTTCCATCTTTTGTCTTCGTGGAGACACGCCGTGCTCATAACCACAAATCTGTCCCGGGGTATTTAGACGCCCCCATGTGGACCTCGTCTTTGAAGAGGTGCGATTGCGCCGTTCGCGCTCAGCTTTGCCGGCCTCTCCAATCTGCTCTTTATTAAGACGCTGCTCTGAAGCTGGTGTTAGCTGTTTCCTTGCCTGCCTAGTTATAGCGGTTGGACGAACGGGAGACGTGCCATATCTCCAGTAAGGCATGGCAAGCTTGCCGTCGTCCGGCGAGAACTTGCTCTGGTAGGCGTTCAGGAAGTAATGCTCATCTAGGCGACCGTCAGAGAGCAGTTCCTAGTCGCTTACCGCCCGCCGCGGGCTCGTATCGGCAGTGTTAGTTCGGGGTACTCACAAACGCCGAGGCCAGTGTACTGGCGGCGGCGCACCCTCACGCACGCTCATGCGCTTGGCCATCCCGGTGGCAACCCAAAGATCTTCTCCTCTTCTTTGCTCCAAGTCTTGCCGCCCATCTCGATCAACGGACTCTCGAAACGCCGCCTTCTCGCGCATCATTCGCTGCTTGGTCTAACCGGTAAGTTTGGGACCCCGTTCAGCCCTAGATACGATTGCGTTCGTCATGAGGTCTTAGAACCCTTTTAAGCCGCCATGTGGCCTTCATAGGAACCGTGAATCGCAGCTTCATCCACGTCCTTGAAAATTCAAACGGTCGCCGGTGCTCTTCTTCTTGCTGCTGCTTGCGGGCTTGCTTCGTCTTCTCTTCAAATCTCCCCTGCCCATGCATCTTCTCGAAGATTGACTCAACGTGCAGGTTTTTGGTCTCGAGAATCAGGGACTGTGTCTGCACCGGCTCAGTCTCGAGACAGCTCCGCACCGATTCCGGCCGGTCTCTATTATATCGAGAAAGACGGTCACGGAGATCTTTGACAGCTTTCTCGCTGACTCTGAAGTCACGTTAGTGAGTCTTGGTGAAGACGGTGTGAAGGCTTAACTCACCTGTTTTCCAGCACGTAATTCGCGCTCAACGTATACTGCAGGTCGTCTTGCCGTTAACCTTTCCGATGTCGTCCTTGTGGATCATCGGACGAGGCGACAGTCCCTCACAAAGTTTCCGTCAGCCCTCGTCTCTACAAATACTTAATACAACCACAGTCTACATGGAGTATTCCAACAACCCCTCATGTGGGCCTCGAACCTGAGGGGACTGTCAGCAATGAACATCCTGTGTGGTGATGAGATGGAAAGGAGAATGGAATCGGGTAAATACCTTCTGGGCCGGGCGAATCCCTTCCTCGTCCGGGTTAAGGTTCGCTCCCTGCGTCCCGTTGATAAAGGACTGATATACTGGGAAGTTGCTCGAGCTTGACATCGCCCATCTTCCAGCTTTCTTCGGTCTTTCCGGATCAAGACAAGGAACGGCATGACCTCCTCCTGGTGAGGTCCAGCTGCTGGAGAGCCTGGCTGAGCGCCGTTTCCCGCGTCATCTCGTCGACGATTGCATATCGATTGCATATTTATGCTGTCTGAGAGATCGGACCAGCTGGGGAAGTCCGCCTTGGTGGTGGAGGCCTAAGCAGTTGTTAGCGTCTCATTGTCAGAGCCCAGAAAAAGGAGGACTTAGCGGCTTACCGCCAAAGGAGGTGTTTCGTCAGAAGGCGAGGTGCTCCGCCCTCGGTATTCTTGGCCCGCTACTGGATGACCCTAGGAGTCGAAGGTATGCCCAGCCCCTGCGGACTTCAGCCTCGTGACAGTGGTGGTGCGCCGCGATACGAGCATCGAATTCGATTTGGTCTTCGTCTCTTTCAGGCATCGGGGCGAGGTTCCTCCTTGCTTGTCGATGTTGGCGAAGGGCTTGCAGCACCTGCAGTTCCAGGTGCTCCTGCTCTAGAAAGGAAACCGAGAATACTCTGCTTCTTGCTCGTTGAAAGTGCCTTCTTGACTGTGGACGGCGGTTTCGCAGGAGTCCGAGCCGTGCTGGCCGCGTTCAACAAATCCCCCTCCCCACCTTCCCTCCCCAACCCACCTTCCCTCCCCAATTTCGTCCGTTGGATAACGAAAATGTATGCAGGATTTGGTCATCGAGGACCTAGAGAAAGAACATGTAGGGATGACTTCCTCTTTTTTTCTTTGCTCTTTTCCCTTTTTTGGGGGAGAAAACGCAGAGACCTCGTGGCGTCATCACGGACGGCCAAGGGGTGAGAGTGCGGCGGAGGGGAGGGCGCCTAAGCGGTAGCGCATCACCAGGACACCGTGCCTTCAGCAAGTTCTTCGCGTCAATGACTCAATGGTCATCCCTTGGTCCTTGCGCATGGTGATGACCGGGTTTTCTCTCTGTTTTGATTTCCTTCGTCTTTTCCTTTCTTTCCCATTTTCGTTTTTCTCTCTGTTTTTATTTCCTTGTCTTTTTGTCTCTTTTCAATTTTCGTCTTTCTTTGTTATTCTTTTATTTCCGTCTTTTGATGCGTTAGCTCGCAGCTGAACACCACATACACTCGCGTTCGCCCTGGGGTACTAAAACATTCCCCATGTGGGTTTACACGGCGTAGTCATAACCCCCCGTATGGGCATCATGGCGTTTAAAAGCCCCCCATCCGAGCTTCATGGTGTATTAGAAAATACCCCATGCAGGCAGAAAGAGAAGAAAGTCCGCGAAGCTGACTCTGCGGCTATGAGGGGCGAACTCTCGACGGCCTTGGCAGCCAGGACGGTGTCGCGGGGAAGCACAGAAGGAGGCTGTGAAAGGAGAGCAGAATGAAGCAGGGAACCATGTATCGTTTCCTGGGCATGCGGAGACCGGTCGTTCTCTGCAGGGAGCGCGGAGTATCGTGCTTGCTCTTTGGGACTTCCGGACTTCTCTTTTCGTCAACGTTAGAAAACCTATCGCCCAGTCTCAGGTCCATTGCAGGACGGAAGGAGGCACCACCCGTGACTGGAGTGGATGTTGGTCGTGCAAATGGCCCACTCCTGGGTCGTCGTGGACTCTTGGCCACATGTTCCGCTTGTTGTTTACTTGCTCTTGGAGCGAATCTTCCGGAGCAACAAGTTAACAACTGCACTCCGGCAAACACGTTCTTTGGCCGCAGACGTGGAACTGGCCATCATTGCTGAACATGTTGGCGACGCCAACCTCATCGGCCGACTTCTTGGGATGCCTTTCTCGCCCTCATGTATGACGTTTCGGGCGTAGCGACAGCAGCAGTGGGAGTGGAGGGGGCCGGCGTGGCGGGATCAGCAGAATCCGTGGCCGCGAGCCCGAGCAACAGGGTCCGCGCCGGGGCAGGCGAACAAGGCAGGGTGCAGGCGGTTGAGCTCTGCCGCCGTCCGGGCAAGTTGCTCCTTGAACTGCTTGCTCTCCTTCTCCAGGAAGAAAACCTGGTAGGCGAGGCGGCGAACCTTCCGGATCCCTTTTCATGGCCATCTCGTGGTGGGAGAAGACGTTGGCCAGGGCCGGCTCGGCGTCCATCTAGTTGACGTATTCGGTTTGGCCCGTCGGCACTGATAGCTGGCGACTCATTGGCAAGATCCTCGCCGGCGGGGACTGGCGTCGTCGCTTTCGAAGCACCATCCGCCGCTTCGTCCGCGAGGTTGCCTACCGCGGTGAGCTTGTCGCTGTACTTCTCCACGAGGGTAGCCTTTCGCCTTTTCTAAGCCTTCCAGTCGAGATTCTTTCCTTAGACTTTTATAACCTCCCTGCCTGGGGCCCTGAGTCGGTCCAGCTGGGGTGGTCAACGCGGGCGGAGCGGGCAGGCCAGCGGCGAGCGCAAAAGCGGATTTTGTGAAGGGTTGGGTCCGACCAGTGGAGCCAGTCGGAGCGGTTGGAGCGCCCTATTCCAGCATTGACCAAAGCCACCAGATCGTTCGGAGGAGCGGCGAGATCGCTAACCGCATCACCGCCCGGCTCGGAGCTCGGCTGTGCAGCGTTACCACCCTGAACGGGAGAGGAAGCTCCCTTGTTTGGCACGGTCGGAGCCGACTCCTGACTGTTGGCGTCCTGAGACGAAGTCCCGGTCTGTGAAGTCCCCTCTGAAGCTCTCCTCTGACAATCCCGTCCGTACTGGCCTTTGTGCCCCTTTGTCCCTTAGAAACCCCGCTGCGAAATAGAAGGCGCAGCTTTCCGGCTAGACGGTTCAGTTGATTAGCCTCCCGTCGCTATCCTTGTATGTTCTCTTGCAGAAAATAAGCCGGCTTGAAACGTTCATGCGAGGCCTCGCCGCCGCCATGTCTGTCTCGGGAGGACTGCCAGGGGTTGGATGCTCCATGAGAGAAGAGTGAGGTATTTTCCATTTTGTTCTTTTGATTTTCCTTTTGTTTCCTCCCCTTGCGACAGAAGCCTTACAAGTATTGATCTCGACGCAGCCTTCAAGTGTCTTGGAGAGATCGGATGCAGACAGATACAGGAGACGTTGACAAGGAAATTGCAGACCAACCTTGGTGGCCTTGGAGACAGCCCAGACGCCACCGAGCTCACGCAGCATCTTATTCTCAACCTCCGCCCCGCGTCGCGTTTGATAAATGCCTGCGTCGTCGCTCCTGGAAGGAAGGTGTGTCCTGGTGCATGAGGAACGGTGGGAACGGGAAATGTGCCGAAAGGGGGCGGTGCGAAAGGAAAGGGCGTATTCGGGGGCGTCGGGCACTGACCGCAAATGCCGGCCCTGGCCTCGGTGAGGACGATGTCGACCTTCAAGGTTTCGCAATTTCTGCTGTGACCGGTAGCGACGGCAGTCTTGGTGTCCTTGGTGACGCCATTTTCTTATTCCTTTGCCGATGTTTCCGTCGTCATCGTGTGACTTCAAGGACGCCGAGTCGGGGGTCCGTACTCAGTTCGACGCCCCGGGGACAGAAAGGTCTCCAGAGTCGTCAGGACACTTTCTTGCGGAGTCAAAGGGGATAATTCTGAGAACCGGTCGGGAGTCTTCAGAGAGGAAAGATCCTTTGTTAATCTTCCGGGGGTCAGCTCTGGATCTTAGTAAGAGCGCCTCGAAGACGAGTGTGTTGAGAGGCCGAGCTTCTGGTCGTGGCGTCTCGCTAGGGAATCTGCGAGTTGGGGACCGAATAGCTGTACAGCCGCTTCCTTGACACTTCCGCCTGGCGCAGGGGCGTTTGCGAAAACGAGACATGCTGGCGTCAGATATTACAAACATGATATACCTGGTGTATTCAGACACCACTGCCACCCGACAAGGGAGTCAGTCCCTGCGCTGTCTGGACGAGGAAGACGCGCATCATCTTGTTGGTGTTCGACGTGAGCGTCGGAGGCGATACTTGCTCTGGCGGATGCATGTTGTGAGTTCTTCCACACAAGGTCGGCTTCAACGCCGCATCTAGGCAGGCTTGTGGGAACTGCCCGTATTGTTGAGGTTAAGCGAATTGAAGCCTTCAGAAGACATCGCTTGTGTCGTCCATGATGTCCGGCATATCGCCATCGTCTTCCTCGCGGCGGGCACACTGCTCGACTTCCTCGTCATGAGCATAGCAAATCTGGGTGGCAGCGTGGCTCTGGATGCTCAGACTGCGGAGAAGACTGGCCCCTTCCTCACAGGGTATTCCGAAACCCCCCTATGTGGGTTTGGCCGATTCGAACTGTCTTCTTGTCGTCGACGACGAAGCTGGAGTTGACACAGATAGGGTATTCTGAAAACCTTCCGTCTCGGCTTCACCGGGTTTTAAGACCTTCTTTCCTTGTTACCCGTCCGACGCCGCTTGTTCTGGGGTTCAGACGGCTCATCTTGATCTCGAGGAGGCTGGCGTTTGCGCATGGTTTTCGGCCTCGCATTCTCGCCCGTGATCTCGGGTAGAATCTCGATATCCGGGAACCCGCCGAGGGTACTAGTGTCAGCGTCGACCTCGTCGCGAAGCCGGATAAGAATTCGCTGGATCTTAGCTGTTGAGAGATTCGAGCCAAGGCGTTTGAGCCCTCGATGAGCACCCAATCAGGCACCCGGTTTGCTCCCTCACCTGAGGAGGCATCAAGCCTTCTCGCCTGTCATGTCGGGAAAGATTTCTGTCTTTTCCAACCCTTTCCGTCTGTCTGCTTTTGGAATTTTCTGATTTCCTTTTTCTTTTCTGGATCTTTTCGTCTCTTTTATTCCATTTCTTGCTTTTAATTAATCCCGAGGGTTCCATGGGCTTATTCAACCAACCCGCCATCTGGGCTTCACAGTATTCAGACAATCCCCCATTCCCCCTGTGGGTTTCATGAGGTATTCAGACACCGTGGCTTTTGACTGTCTGTCATCAGTGCGCTCTTGGTTCAACTCCTCTTGGCCGCCGTTGTACTCACCATCCAAACTATCGCTGCCGGTGACACTGTCGATATCTTTGATGGTCGGCGCCATCACCTCGCGGCTTCTGAACCGCCGCGACAACGCTGTCCGCCAAGCTGACCCTGCGGTTGTGGCGGGCAAGTATATCCGAGACTTCGGCGGTCAGGACAAGATCTCGAGGCTGCTCTCCTCGTCCGCGCCGTCAGCCTCTGCATACGGAGAGTCTCTCCGTTCTATGGATCTGTCAGTTACCGTCCTGATGCTTACGTTCAATGTACGGGTACGCACGAAGCAATGATAGATGGAGGAACGTTGAAGGAGGCAGTGACGGACGAATCGATGATTAAAGAACCAGTAATGATCCTGCTGGATAGCTGGTAAAGCAGTGATGGATGAAGAAGCGACGGAAAAAGCAATGATCTGTGTCGTTGCTGCTAAACGACTCGGTGGCTTCTTCAGGAATACCAGGCTTTCTGCGCTCGAAGAAAGCTTCCAGTTCTTGCCTGGATGGAAGATCAGCCTCTGTGTTGAGTCGGTTTGTATGCAAGTAATTAGCTCAACACTCACGCTCCAATGCTTCACTCTTGCTGTGAGCGATGGCCTGGCGGGCCTTCTCCATCATTTGCTCCCTAATCGCTTCGGCTTTGCGAACCGTCGTCTCCGCCTCAGTGGTTTGAAGTCTCTCCATCGCCCGTCCTTGCTCAATCGCCTCCCCCCGGTGCTTCTTTGAGCGAGTGTAAAGGTCTTGCTGCTCTTGGATTGCAGAATTGAGATGCGTCTTGCGGATGTGGTACTTCTCTTCGAGTCTTCTAGCTCGGTCTTCAGAAGTCCGCAGCTTGGCCTCGATGTCTTTCAGTTGACTCATCATATCTTGCTTGGAAGCCTGAAGATCCTCGATGTACTTTCCTCTCTCGCGCTGAAGAACCCGCCGAGGTTCCAGACGGCAACCTCGACCCGGTGCGCGTCTTGCCACGCCTCCACATGCTGTCGGGTCTCCGCGGAAGGCAAAGGGAGTAGACGCGTCCGTTGACGGTTACCCCCTCCCCTCTCTTTCTTTGGTCGGTTGACCCTTTCTGCGAGGCCCCCCTTCAAGGCCAGGGTCTGCAAGCTTCCCCGTCCGGAATACAATAGTCGGGATGACATCCCTGACTGTCTTTTGATCTTCTCTTTCTAAGAAGCTGTGGATGGTGGGCTGGGATGAAGAGGGCGAGTGGGAAAAGAGAAGAGATCTGCTGAAGAATGGTAATCTACCTTACTACTGAGAAAGAAAATTGGGATGATCACGGGTCGGTGAGGGATTTATCTGTGGGAGCTGCCTGCCGAGGGGTAGTATGGATGGCTTCATCTCCGATGCGAAACATATGAGTGGTCGCTTCTTGGAGAGAAAGATAAGGTAAGGTGCCGTAGATAACATAGTACGGGAAAGAGGCGGCGAATTACGGAGAAGGGCCGGAAAAGGAACCACCAAGAGGGGCGGAGCTCCTATGGTAGCCCCGTGGCAGCCCCGGCGGGACACCTGATGGGAGCGGTAGTGGGTGACGGTGAGGATTGTGACATGGCGTGAGCCTGCGTGACGCGAATTACAGTCCAGCTTGCCCGGATCAGTCCACTTTCGGGTTTCTCACCCCCGCAGTCATGCCGCAGATCCCTCGAACGGGCTAGCCATAGAAGACAGGGGAGCCATCGCCGGTGTGGCACTTGCCCTGCTCTCTCGGAATGAGCCCATGCTGTCAGGGCGTGACCTTCAGACGAACCTCAATGGGCTCCTTGGATCCACGCCTGGGAGGAAGGAAGTCACACAACCTAGAAGTTATTCGAGGAATTCACCGAGTCTGATCGAGGGGGATTTGCCATAGGTAACGAAGATGTTGTGCTCTTGGGCTCTTTCTCGAGAGCATTGCTAAGGGGTACTCAGCACGGACTGACTGTGTGGAAAGGCCCACCTAGATTCGCCCACAACCTGCACTAGATTTAAAATTGATGGGGATCATTCTTTGACTCCTGTTTCTGAAGGTACCTTATGCTCATTGAGCAAGCACAGACATAGGCAAACACGCGCCAGAGCAGTTGCAGACTTTACTCTCTACCACATTGTTGTTTGCGTCACAGTACCAGCTCTTCTTCTCTCTTGAATCTTTCAGCAGTAGGGCGAAGGAAGTAACAATGAAGATACAGAACCAAGGCTCAGATTAGGTCTTTGAAAGCTACCTGTAAGGTACGTACTGCAGCACGCATATGAATTGTACCGCACACCATAAAGAACACTACCAATACATCGTATGAACCAAGGTCGTCCCTTCTCTGCTGTAGCGCCTAGGGACTTTGTAGTGAAGGTAGAAATGAGACAGTGTCTCAGGGGCTAGCGTTAAACCTTCACCCGACCTTCCCCTGTCATGCCAAGCCGTGGGGAAGTCCCAGGTTGCTCTGCTGGCTACCTTAGTAGGTAGGAATTGGCCTTACGGCCCCCAAGTACCGTACATTTGTGCTGGAGCTTTGATCGTATAGTGCAACCGGACGCTAGGCGGGCTAGGAAATTGCGAAAAGAATGCAGGCAAAGGACCAGATCTACGCCAGGCACAAGTTTGGCGCGGATGGTTCCTTCCCACCTCTGTCTTTATTAATGAAAACAAATGAGACCATGCCACCGGCAAAGAGATTTAGATGGGGACTGATGGAGTCACAGGCGGCTCTGAGAAAATGTGCCTCAAAGGCAGCATGGGATACCATCGAGCGGGATAAGACCTCCTTATTCTTTTGCTTCCTCTCCCTCTTCCTCTTCCTCCTCTTCCGCCTTCTCTTTGCCTCGCCTACGTCGAGCCCCCCGGGCGGATGAGGACACTTGTGCAAGGGTATCGGCATTGGCAATCCACTGCGATGGCAGCTCATAATTTGGATCGGATGTACCGCCTGCATTCCGAACACGCTGAGCCTCTCTACCCGATGACGGGACTAGCGCTTCGGCCTTTTGGCGCCGTACCATCGCCTTTTCCCTGAATCCCCGTGACATCGTTAGTGCTGTTGTATCCAGGATAGACTAACTTATTGCAGACCTTTCAGAGCCGAAAAAGGCAACGGAAAGATCACTTCTGCTTGTCTTCAACGTGTAGTAGAGGCCACTGTCTGTTGTCCTACACTCGTAGTTCTCATTCAGAATGGCATCGTTGATTTCCCACAGCTGCTTTTTTTTTCGATCTTCTCAAGATGGAAGCCGCCCAGCTGGCACGGATAGAAGTGGCCAAGGCTGTCTATTTGAAGACCAATTTCCCCCTTGAAGCAAGAAGTCGTCTCTGGTCTGGCTGGCTGCTGCCTACCTAGAACTGCACCCGGCAGTGTTGGTCTGCACATCACATCTGCAGCCATTGCTAGTGCTGTGCCCAGAATGACTTGGCGGAGGCCACCATTGCGGCATGCAAGCTGCGTGGCATGCATGGAGGAGCCGTTGTAACTGCTGGTTGGTTTCACAGGTTGGCCTCTACACCCAAAGCCCATCGGTGGCCGCGATGAAGCTGCATGTGATTCTCGTGTTGAACGCTTGCATAGCTTAAGTCGGGGGCCTTTGCAGGTCCCGACAGCAGACATGCCACGGATTGTTACTGTGCATACCTTGGTATTTGAATTGTGGAAAGCGTCAAGTGGCTACAGGCAGTCTGCTACCATACCCATTCTCGAACATCGGATTCGGTATCGGGAACTGATGAATGTGGATATCGAGCATCATCTGCGCCATAGGCTGGTGTGGGAAAATGTCGGGCCTACGAGGTAGACCGGATGGAAATGGTGGTCTCAGAGGTTTGACCAGGTGATAACACGCAAACTTGTCGACTGAGCGGCTGAGTCGATCTATGCTACCTATAGTACCTTACCTAGCATCATTTACTGTGCCAGCAATCCGCGTCAAGCAGCTCTCTGCACTATGCAAATCTGTGGGATGAATGGACTGGTGATGCATGTGTTGGTGTTGTATGTGTATAAGGAAGGAAAAGCCCAACTACAGGTGGCTGGCTGGAACTAAATACAGAGAAGGAAAACCCTAACCTTCACAAAATCCCACTATTATGAAGACCTCTACCGGTTTTGATCAAGGTATCGATCATCATTGCACTCTGCATCAGCATTATCAACTGATCGTCTTCCTACACCGTCCTCCCCGAATGCTTCTTTAATCCGCACGACGTAGTCCTCCTTGTCCTTGAGTTTCTTCTCAATGAGCTGCTGGGCTCCAAATCCCCAGTACCAAAAGAAGACACGGTCGAAAACGGACCCACGACAGTGTTTCTTGTTGAAAAGCGACTGGATGTTGGCATTAAAGACCCTGAACATGCCTTTGGGAACCTTGACTGCCTGAAAATACCAAAAGCTTCCTGTCTCCCACACACGACGCATGACGGGACCGTGAAGCAAGGCGCTATTCCTGGCCATTTCCTCAGCTTCGTAGATATCGAAATACTCATCAAACAAAGCGCCCAACTCGGACACGGATTCGGCGTCGTCAAAGGCGTCGATTGCCTTAGAAGCAAGCCAGTAAGGGGGGAGCTGCATCTCTATAGGTTGCGACTGCGCCCACTCAAGGTCAATGACAGTCTGAATGTTCCACTGCTCATCGACGAAGATGTTGTTTTGGTAGAGTTCCGTGAGTGTACAATAGAAAGGGCCGTCGTGGTAGTCGGTATGAATAAAGCGATGCATAGTAGCTCGCAGGGCGGTCAGAGCGGCAAGCTGCATTTCGCCGTCTTGCTGGCTATGAATAGCGTTCGGCTGATAGAGCAGTTTGTTATCGTGCAAGCTGAGGAAGTCGGAAAGATAGGGTTCGACCGAAGAGTAAGTCCGCTGCCGTGGGATGCTGGATGGAATGCCTTCATTCTCGAAAAGTTGGAAGTACATGCTCAGCGGGCGGTTTGACAGAGTGACCACGCCTGTGGAGTCAAAGGTAAGAGAGCCAATTCGTGGCAGGGGAATTCTGTTCATCGATAGACAGATGCGCGCGATATCACGGAAAAGCCTCTGCCGGTAGGCCTTATCATGTCGATGCTTCTCCCAAGAGAGAGAAAGAGGGAGGCCCTTGGCTTCGCTGAGGATCATATATCCCGAGTCGAAGTTGCTTCGCAACCCACGTCGTACGTGGTGAGAGGGGACCGGGAAGCCAAAGAAAGCAAGCAACCGGCGTCGCATCCACCACGCTATTCTCGGCAGAAACGGTGTGTTCTGCGGGCCCGAGAACTGTACACAAGTCAGGCCATAGTCAATCACCCTGGGATTGCTGGGCATAGGAACTTACGCAGATACCGTCAGGAAAACCAAAGCATGCAGAATGGGAATCGAAACATCAGGGCAGTGTTCCTGAAGCCACGAGTACGTAGCAATTTCTGCTCGGAGCTTCTCCTCCACGTTCCCAGGATGTTCGGCCTCGCCAATCTGGTAGGGAAGAGGAAAGCGGACATAGACTCGTTCGTTATCCCGACGGCCCTTAGCCCGAATGAGGACAGGGATGACTACGTTGAAACTGCCTGCCTCCCAGATCTCGGTAGCGCAGACATAGCTCCAATCGACACCCATGTGATAACGGACCAATGCTTCGATGTCAGCCTTGCGGGCCGCCAGCGAGGCCCAGAACTTCTTCTGCTGCTCTGGGTAGCGCAACTGGGCCAGCACGTCGTCGTCCTCGTCCAGCGCAGCCTGGAGGCTAACTGGGCCTCGAAGCGTTGAAATATCGGCCATCGATGCAAAGAAGGAGAATCTACGCGATCATTTGTCCAGGCTGATGATGATGCGGCTCCAAGGAGTGGAAACCGACCGAAAAGCGATGCCGGGTCGCCGGCGGGCCATATCAGGAGTGCAGCGCACAGACCGCCGTTCATCTGATGTTTGCTTTCCTCACCGGTCTGCCCCTGTCATGGGATCTTGATCGACAGGGCCAATCACTTGTCCGGAAGTATCCGCGGGCCAGGATCCGTTCGAGTTCGCGCAAGGCCTTCCAGTGCGTGGGAGATCTCTCTGCTCGCTTAAATCTTGCACGGCAGAAATGCGGTTCATATTTCAAATTTAGCAAGAAAGGAGGTGTCCGTCCATTTTAAGATCTCCTATCCCCCGGTGCCACCTAAATACCGAGACAGTTACCAGAAATGCAGTTTGCTCCGATTCCTTGCTCTCGACGTGCAATGCCTCCCACCGCCCAGGACAATACAGTCGATACGTAAGGGCACTGCAGTTACGTACCATGACCTGAAGTGAATTTCTTGGCGGTCGATTGCTGGCACGTCGGGTTGCGACCCCAACTGTCGGGCCCCGACACCGCTATTGGTACGGAGTCTAACCATATATGGATGGGCCCCCACAGCACCGAGCCACACAAAGCCTCCGTGGCAGCCACCACATACTCGTACATTGCCTGCCACGCGATCGCAAGATGCAAACCGACATATGCCGATATATGTTCCTGAATTAACCCGGAGATCGAACTATAACCCAAAGCCCTAGCTATAACCTGAACTATAGCCACTAACTACTAACCACTGGCTAGTGTTGTTGCTGGTGTTTACTTGTCCTCTCTATGTGCTGGTTGATGTCGGGGTTGGTTGCGAACTTTGGGTGTGGCTGACCTGGCAAATCTTTTCCGAATGTGGTTAGAGTCCGTACCAATATCGGGGCACTCCTTACCAATAGCGGTGTCGGTCGGGCCGGAGCGATCGGGGAGTTCAATCGGTTGCTTAGAGCTTGGGGTCCATATATCGTCCCCATCTCGCGCAACAAATCTTGCCCGCCAGGGAACAAGGCCCAAGCTTGAAGTCGCTTTGTGGGGATCGCGCTGCGGAATAAGCTGTCGACCAAGGCACAGGCTGAGAGCTGGCCGACTGATATTTGCCAACTCCAACCCGACCGATAGCGACGGCAGATTTTTCGAACCACAGCTCCTGGGCTCCTCCATCGACACCTTCCCCCGACGTGGAGTGAAGGCGGCATAGTATGACCTACGGCTGCGAAACGCGATGAGGGACGACAAGACGGAGAACCATGATTTGGATGGCTCGATGCTGGACCCTTTTTCCCGCTCTCGACGTCGACGCCGCCGCTCGACCAGACCATCTGTGCACCAGTAAACATGGTCGTCTATGTTGACCTTGCAACCAACCCTCGCGGACGGACTATTCTCGCAGCTTTGTGGCCCATGACCACGCTGGCAGGCGTCTTCCTCGGGCTTCGGCTCTACAGCAAGCTCACCCGCAGCCGGGGGCTTTGGTGGGATGACTACTTCATCATTGCCGCCTGGGTATGAGCCAACGCCCAAAACACCCGAGAAACAAACGCCTTCGAGTCTAACAAGTATCCTTGATCAAGATAACCCTTCTTGTCAGCTGCACAACGTCGACGGCGAATTCCCGTCTTGGATTTGGTCTGTATCATTCCCAGCTTCCGCTGGAAAATTTGGTAACGCTCGGCATCAATAGCCTCATCTCCGGTACCACCTCAGTCATTGCCGTGGCCTGCAGCAAGACCTCTTTCGGCGTAACGCTGCTTAGGCTGACCGATGGCTGGATGAAGCGGTTCGTCATCGCGCTCCTCGTCCTCCTCAACATCACCCACTACTTCAGCGCAGTGGCCTTCTGGGTATCATGCAACCCTCCCGCCAAGACGTGGAATTCGCTGCTACCGGGAGAATGTTGGCCAGCATCCGTGACGGTTAACTCCAGCCTGTTCGTAGGAGGTATGAAAAGTTTTGTCTCTCAAGTCACATCGCTAAGGTACTAACGCGCCGTTCGTGTTAGCCTGCTCAGCATTCTGCGACTTCGCCCTCGCGTTGCTACCCTGGCGGCTCCTACTCAGGTACGACATATACAACAGAGAGAAGATCGGCGTAGCCATTGCCATGAGCATGGGTGTTTTGTAAGCGCCAGCTCGCATGCCCTCAGTCTTGACTCTCCACCCTAGCGAACACTAACAGCTGGTGTCACGGTGTGTGTCTAGCGCCGGCATAATCTGCATCGTCAAGATGACCACCATCCCCCTCCTCAAAGACAGGGACTTCAGCTGTGAGCACTCCCCATCTCATGTAGTCTTTCCTACCCTCCCCACAACTCCCTAACCGCCCACCCTCCCGTAGATAACTCTCTCCCGCTCGTTTGCTGGGGCTTCGCAGAGCCGGCCTTAACAATCGTGGCCGCCTCCATGCCAATGACGCGCCACCTCTTCAAGAGCGTCCGCCGCGATGACGGCTCCGGCCTGCCAACCTTCCAGCTGAGCAACGCGGCCCTGAGCGTACACAACTCCATAGGCGGCGGGCCCTGCCGCCGGGCTGCTGCCGCCCGCGCGAACAACGCCCGCAGCGGTCGTGCCAGCCGGACGGGTCACGCTATTAATCGTAATCCTAATCAAAATCACACCTGCATCCATGGTCCGAGTCAGCATGGGTCTTCTCGGCTCGAGGAAGGGCGGACGTCCGAGGCGAGGGATGGCAATCAGAGCGAACGGAGTATCTTGGCGCCGGGCGCCGGGAGTAGTACTGCTACCTTGGGCATCAGTGATGGCGGGGCTTCGCCTGTGTCTGGGAGTGGTGCTGGTAACAAAGCGGGGGTGTTCCGAGATGAATAGCTTCGGGAAGGGTGAGGAGGTTAAGTAAATTGACTTGCCATCCCCGGGGAATGGGTAATGGTACGTAAGGTATATCTGAAAAACATAAAAATCGGCTCACTCGGGGCTTAGGATCCAAGGAGGCTGGCGTTGCGGCGTCAGTTACCCTCCGTCTCAGCTTGAACACAGAACTGCATGGTGCTCGGCATACAAAGGTTTTCCTCTTGCACCATCAATTTTACCGCCTGTTTACCGCCCCCGGGCCCCCATGCAAACCGTTCTAAGACTGTCCATGAATGAGGCATCCAGAATCTCGGCGGCAAACCTGAGT
Source organism: Achaetomium macrosporum (assembly GCA_033296875.1). NCBI lineage: Eukaryota > Fungi > Ascomycota > Sordariomycetes > Sordariales > Chaetomiaceae > Achaetomium > Achaetomium macrosporum. The sequence goes on from MU860168.1 coordinate 28,588, forward strand.
TCAACTGCGTGAGAGGCCGGACTATCGGTGGATGAATTCTTGGTCAAAGAATTACCCGTCTGAGTCAGTCCCTTGAAGTTTTATACTATACCTAATTTAAACCGATACTAGCCACTCATTGATCGATATCAACGGCGCCTCCGATAGCGGACAAACCGGACGTGACGATGCCCCCATAGTAGAGTCCAGACCGCTGAGGCAGAGTCATCTGAAACGCCCCGGGTCTGAAGACGATGAGCCGCCTGATTTCGGAGGATTGTGCGGCGAAAAGAGAACGCGCTCGCAGTCGCCTTCAAAGCCGATATTAACAGAATTCCGAGCAACATTAAGGGAGGGGAAGGATCAGAAGAGAAATAAGGCGACAAGCCTAAGATGGTGGAGGTATTTGGGGCTCAACAGCGATGCCAGTGCGCCCGGGCCCGGCTCCTCGGATGCCATACTCAATACTCTACGAAGCTAAAGCCTAACGGTTAGGCTGCTCCAGGCAAGGGGTAGGATCAAGGTGCTTGGAGGTGTGTGATGTTGGGCATTGAAAGCGACTAACGCGGTTCGCTCCCTTCAGTCCATCGGTCCGTCCGTACGCGATGTGAGGGCGAGTGTCAGAGTGGGAATTCTCTGTGCTCACCCGCATTGGGAGCAATTGAGCGCTTGACCGAAGCGCGTGGCCGAGGAGCAGAGCAAGATACCTAGCCAAACTGCTTACCGATACATCGTCGGAGTACTCCCTGATTACCTAGGTAAGGTACTACTTAGCAGGTACATACCTAGGTACCTAACTCGATGGTGCCATGTTGGCCCCCGCCCAGATTGATATTGTTGTATGTGCAAGCCCAACATCCTGTCATACTCTCCGGGGGCCTCCGGGGCCACCCAAGGGACGGAACCAGGTCGCTTCAAGTCCCCATACCCAACACACCGAATTAGAGGCGTCAGACTACTACCGGCAATGCAACCAATGTACCTGGTAGGTTCCCATTTTCCATGGAACGGGCATTTTATCTCATCCAATGAAGAAAGGTGCAGAACAGATGAAGTAGGAGATCTGATAAGATATTCATCATATATCCCTTCATTTTCTCAACAACATCCCTTTTCTCGAAGTCTCAAAGCTCCCGTCCACGGGTCTTCGATATCCCACTTTGACCGCGCTTGTTGTTCAGGCCGGGCAGCTGCGAACGAACCAAGGCTGTAGTGCCCCGATTGGGCTTGTCCGCGCTGAGATGCGGTTGCCCTGTTGGCAGCTGCTGCCTAGTAGTGGAGGCTCGAGAAACCTTTGCGGGCTAAAGGAGTTGCCTTGCAGCCCTTGCTTCAAACCCTTCAACACCCTTGACATTTCCCTCCGAAGACACGTTCTTCTCATATTCTCCTGAACTCTTTCCTCCCGGCGAGACTTGTTGTCACCAAAATCAGCATGCCTTCTGCTGGGGAGCTCATTCACCAGCACTCCGTCAACGTGGTCGACAATCCCGAGTACGTCTCTTACACGGACAAATCATGGGCTCGCGAATATCCACCCATGCGACGCTATACGGGCTACAGTACAGTAGACCACGAGGGCAGCTTTCATGCTACCTTCGATCCAGCATTCATGCCCCTCTCCAATGATGATCAGAAGCGTATGAGCGAGCCCGCCAACCCGCCCAACGAACGGTTCTGGAGACTTGAAATGGAGGCAGATGAGGAGCATTGGTGGCACAACGAGATATCCAACATTGTGCTCGCGGCCTGGGCTAGATACCCGGCTGTTGTCCAGACGTCCCATACCGCGCCGCTGAGCGGCGTTCAGATCTCGGAAAACGTGGACTCCACATACGCTATGTATATCGGCAACCAGAGGGTTCCTATTGCAGTTGGCGAAATGAAGAGAAACCTTATCCAACCGATAGAGTGGCAGACTGGGAAGTTGACCGAGGCACAACAAAAGCTAGCACGTGAGCTTCGAGGGTGAGTAACGACCTGGAAGCACCTTATCTGTTATCAGTTTGGTCCGCCTGCCTAATTAATAGGTACAGCGTGCCTAATAAGTCTCAGGTCTTCTAGATATGCCGATAAGTATCAGTGCCCCCAGATTTTCTGTTGGGACGGTCAGACCCTATTGACCCTCCAGTTTCGGGCTCGCAAGCCCGAGCATATCCGGGAGGCGGACTGCCCAATTGACTGCTGGGTCATCCCAGTTGGCAACTCTACATGCACGTTGCGCTATGCCCTCTACCGTGTTCTGGTCCAGGGCTTGCGTAGGTGCCAGGCGATGGTTGCTGCTCGGCCACTTGTTATCGGGAGTCTGACTGAACATGGCCGCGAAGTTTTCACTGGTCTACCAATTTGGCGGGTGGACGGGCATAATTCTACTGATCACCCAGAGGAATATATGTTCGATCGGTGCACGGAGTAACCGGAGGATTGTACTGGGCCCACCCCCTGGTGGAGGATACGGTCTGGGAAACTGAAGCCCTCTGGCATTCAGAATGAGGAAGAGTATCTCCGGAGTGTCACTGTCTAGGTTGTTTGTCCTGGTCTGTGTGCACTTGATTGATGGGGAAATCAAGGAAGTTGATGTTGGCGTCCATGAGCGCAGCGGCATCGAAGATTCAAAATTTCGAAGTATACATTACGGCTGTGAACTCCCTAGCCCCGATAGGTATACATCGTACATATATACGGATTAGTCGTTGGGGCTTCAACCCAGTTGCCAGCCATCTCATGCATGTACTTGTCTCATTCAGCTGGGACTGTGCACTTTCACTTCTGACTCTGAAGACCGGCTTGCAGCTCTGGCCCAGGCGCCGATATCTAGGAAGTCACGTGAGTGGCCGAATCTGAGCTGCTTTGCTGCCTGCCGGGAAAAGAAGTGGCGTGCAAACATACGAAACAGCAAAACATCGCACATCAAAGCAGCGAACCGTCTAATCCACATGGATGCGGCCGACCCACAGCCGCCAGCTCCTCGGCATGGCAAGTATGAAATTCAACTACCCACGTTTAAACGCCCTGGTGAACCAGACCGCTACCGCCTCTCTGAGGCTCGACTTGCCGCACTCGCGGCTCCCAAAATCCAACCTCCAGCACACCCAATTGTAGGTACATCTTCGGATGGCAGTAGTCGCAGTCGTTCATTAACCGGATGCGAAACACAAAGCATTTTTGGTTGAGAACTCGCTATGTCTCCGCCCTTGCCGCGGTGCTCTCTTCCCGGCGGCCCCACATTCTCGCCTTGCATCTTCGCCCCTCCAGAATGGCAGGCTTCCTTGGCCGTTTCTTCAACCTGCTCCCAGCATTTGCGCAGTAATGGGCCAGGCGGATCCTTCCGGAATGGTTCCTTCCGGACCGTATCGTGCTGAAAGCACAAAAGCAAGGGGAGGATGAATATCATGGATTTATACAGAGGGAGTTGTTTGATACCGAGGTGAAGGCCTACAACCGCCTCAGGCCTCTGCAGGGTGTGGTTATCCCAAAGTGCTATGGGCTCTGTTACTATAGAGGAACGAGGGCGCTGCTTCTGGAGCACCTGCCGGGTGTCTCGCTGGCGTCGCCGGAAGGATCGACGCTGACGCTGGAGCAGCTGTCAGCTCTGCTACAGTCGTGCTACCGAGCAATACAGGCCTTTGGCGTGCATCACGAGGATCCCCATATGGAGAATTTCCAGCTTGTCGACGGCAGGATCATGGCCTTGGATTTCGAGAGGGTCGAGTTTGACTTGTCTGAGGACGACATGGAGCATTTCCTAAAGACAAGTGTGGTGGACATGGCGTATCGATACAGATCGATGCAGGCGTATCATCGGCGCCAGGGCGCGTTGGAGGCAGCATGATCGTTCGGCGGAATGCGCCTTTCAGACGCGGTACATACCTGGTCTCGTTCTCTGACCTACGTAAATGATTTGCAACTGTTGATCAAGGGGTGCATGCAGATAGCAATCCGATTCGGCGCTCATCAGTGATAATGAGTGATCCAAGGGACCCAAGATACAGGCTGCCGCGTCCCAAGACATGGCGAGGTTCTTGACGGAGCTGGATTTGGCCAATTTCCCGTCAAAGAATATCCAACAATGAGTTCCGGGCCGGTGTGGCAGACTCATCATTGTGACCATTACCGAATAATGGCCACCGCCAACTCCTAGGATAATCAAAGGAAATGGTTGCGCGCCTGACACTGCATACCGGGCTCTGTGGTTCACATGTAGAACACCAGCCGCTGCTTCCCTTTATGCAATGCTGCTTCATCCGCCACCATAGCCCACGTGCCCACTCATCTCAAGAGGCAAAAGACGTTGCCACACAGTTGACAAAGTATCTGCTGACTTGGAATCGAGTTCACGAACAATATAGCCGCAAACACGCATGGAAAGGCACCTACTATAAAGGGGACTTGGATCCTCCTCCTTAATCATCATCATCATTGAGTAGCTTACGAGCACACTTCTACACCTTCAACCTTCCTAAGGAGCAACCAACAGCCCCCCCCAGCTCTGATACAAGCATTATTTACCGCCTACCCGACATGTCCTCGACATACTCGGAGCCTCAGAACGGCGCCCAGACATGCCGCTGTGTAGGGTCGCGACGCTGTCGCAACGCTTCTACTTGTTTGGGAGTGCAATGTGGCTCCACATATTGTGCCCGATGCGTGAGTAGGAAACCCAGATATATGCACATTCCCGTTAAAGAAGGCTCACATGTCCCCTACCTTACGTAGTCCACATGCGACATACGCTCTTCAAGTAGGAGACATGGGCGTTCCTCTCGCAGGCCGCGCAACTCAACGCAGCCTGCTACCCCGAGCGCCCTTCCGTCTTCCACTAACCTCCCTACTTCCAGTCCGCTGCAGCCTTCTAGCTACCTTCCTACCCCCGGCGACCCCCCGGCCTCTAGCGCGCCCCCCGCTTCCAGCAGCAGCTGCCTCCCTCCTTCTAGTCCGCTGCAGTACTCTAGCTACCCTCCTACCGACGGCAGTTTCCCTACCAACGGCGGTGTCCTTACCAACGCCAATCTTCCTCCCATGGGAACCATCCCTCTTCCAGATCAAGCCTCCTTTCCCAGCGCCCCGACTCCTGCTGGGGGGGACCGCGGCTTGGGGAGACATCTACTTGCCAGACCGTTACTACAATCGCACCAACGGCCCCTCCTCTAGACGGGACCAAGAGGCAAGATCGTATTTCGTGGGGTCCGTTCTGGACATGTGGCCGCGCGATTCGCGCAGCGCCGCCGCACCTGCCTCCACGGGATCTGGAAATGCGGGTTCCAGTTCCGGGTGTCCCTGTATGTGCTCGAACAGCGGTACATGCGTCCGGCGCCCAACGGGTGGATGCAGGAGAAGCGCCACTGGCGGGCATAGCCACTGCCAGTCCTGCCGGGTAAGTTCCGCCTTACCTATCTTACTAGTACCTACCTTAAATTTCAAGATTGCACAAAACGAGTGTCACCCCAAGCATTCCTTCTCCTTTTCCCTTCCCGTTTCCCTGTCAATAACCACTAAGCTCTCAACTAACAAACGCGGATCCGGCAGGATACTCGGTGTCCATAAATAGAGAAAAAAGAGATAGACGGAAAGCAGGCTTGGTGCGGCTGCATGATAATTGCTCAGAAGAGCGTCAAGCAAGGGAGCTGGCTTGTCTACACCGGCAACCAGGTTGACGGGAGACGGCGTACGGGAAAACGCAGGGCTGGGAGTGACTGGGCGGGCAGCGAAGAGACAGCGAGGGAAGTTTACAGGAGAGCAAAGTTTCTGATTCCGGCCGCCTAGTGCGAGGAGTTCTCTCTGGGCCTGTTGAACGGGCCATTAACGCGACATTAATTATCGTCAATCGGTTCTTGGGCCTGGGGCCTGTGCTCAGGTAGCAGTCGATCAATTCACTTTATTCGGCCGGCCGAGATCATCATTACCACGATTCAGGAACCCTGTCGACTCTGATATTAACGCAGCTTTCTCCACGCTGTCAACCTGCCACAGAGTTCTTACGTACTTGCCCTGCAGTTACAGCTCCAGTTCACCTATCCGACCCTGACCGCCCTAGGACGACTGACTCCCGCAGGACCGAAAATTGGATATCTGCTGCTGGCGAGCGCAGAAATCCTTCACAAGCACACATGCACATACACTGACGCCACGCGAACCGTACTTTTACTTACCTCTGAAGTCTGCCACCCATGGGGCTCCTGTATAGTTCGAGGAACTGTTTGTCCATGCATATCTACCGCAGAGAGAGAGGATGTGCACACGTAAGTTGGCAAAAAGGACAGTCGGCACCAGGTTTCCCAAGATGTCTATCTGTCAAAGCTCGGAAGTCTAGGGCGGGCAGAGAGGGTGAGCACAGGGAGTTTGGATATAGCCATTAGATGATGTTGAGATTCTGAGGGCAGACGAGTTGAGGTAAACGGCAGCTAAAGCAACATTGAAGTAACATAAGTAGTTGGCATGATGGGTCGTACTTGAGGAGTATAAAGGGTGTTAGAAAATCTCCGCCTGTTTGTGATTCGTTTGACTAGCATACCACCTACGGTGTAACGCTGTTTCCGGGCCTGCTCGAGCCCGTTGGCCGTAAATGCCCTAACCAATACTCAGACCCCAATGAGTAGGACGCCAGTTACGCCATGCCGCCATTCCAGTTCCTCTCATCCAGCCTAGGACATCGCCGCCTTCAAATTCCGCCCAGCCATAGTCCCGACACGTACGCTCCAGGTCCCGAAACGTTTGTTCCACCTACTGCCCTGGAGCTTCCTCAACATCCTCGTGAGGATATCGGCCCCCCAATGCGTCGTCTCCAGACCCGAGGTACCACCAGCTCCGGGGGATGGGATAGGCATCACCACATCGGACCGGCCTAGGCGTTGGCACTCCCATCAACCTGCACCATGGGAGTACCCTCTCGCCATGTTTAGAGCCCTCGAATCCCCAACTAGCCCAAGGGCGCTTACTGCTCCACGCGAACCATGACTGCCGTTCGGCCGCGGTGGGAGCGCGCCTACTCCAACGTACCCGCCATCCTTCGTAAAGGACGTAGATTTTCTTTATGCCCCCGTCCAAGTATGGCGGTGCATCGGGGTTCTGTGCGGGTGTGTCTCCGGTTCCGCCATCTTTGCTTCTCTGGCCGCGAAGAGAGTTAAGAAACTCGAAAATCAGCGCCAGACGGCTCGGGGAGGTGGTGTCGACAGGCAGAACATCTCCGGTGACCTCGTCTCGGAGACCGAACTGCTGTATCAGCAGCACCTCCATCGGCAGGTAGATGCCGACATGACGGGCCGGACCGCAGGTGAACGTGATCGCGTGTCTCTCCGGGAGCGGCGCCTCTTTCGGCGGGAAGCACAGGACGACCAGGTCGTCGGCGGGGATCCAATCAAAGCTCTGGAAGATGGGGTAGGGATACTACCATTCGGACGAGTCGGCGGCGCACTGCTGAAGCCTCTTGTAGTACTGGGCGATGACAGTACGGGACTCCGGGCACGCCGCCAGGAGGGGGTAGACGACTTGATAGCCGGAATCGTGGCTCAGGGTCGCCTTCACGCGGAATTCTTTCGACCAGTGCTTTTCCAAGTGGCGCTTGCGCGAGTGGTTCAGCACTTCGAAGAAGTGCGCTGTGGGACGGGGAGGGAGGTTCTCCGTCCAGATCTGGCGCCAAAGCTCAGCTGGGAGACGACAGAATGGGAAGAAAGTATCCGGGGACTTCGGCACCGCTTCTCTTCGGGATTTCCGGTCGTCTGTTCCAGGTGAAGGCATGATGGTCGGTAAGACCTCCTCCTTTTCTACTAAGCGGACCTGATCAACCGCCCATCGTAGGAGCGCTTCGTGGCGCTCAACTTTATCCTTGGCGAGGCGATACTCCTGCGTCATCTTTTTGAACTCCGAGATTTGCTTGGGCCTGTTTTCCAGCTTGGCCCTGTTTTCCATCGACTTCAGTTTTCTATCGGCTCTGGAATACTCAATATATTCGTCGAGCTTCCACTGGCGGTTGGGTGATGGTAGCTTCTCAACCACATTTGCATTCCAACAGGCTGCGTCTCGATAGTCGTCGGCGGTCTCCTCGATTGATCGTTTCTGGTACATCCGAAACGCAATCCCGAAGCCGGATGGATTGCAAAGTTTGAGGGTCATGCGCTCACGCTGCTCGGCGTCTCCGTACTCTTCATCAGGCTGAAGTACCCTCGAGTCCACTAGCGCCCGCCATGCATCGATATACTGCGGCTCGTGCTCTGTCACCCCGGCTCTGTACCGACGGTGCGCCAGGTCTTCGAATAGCACGTACTCAATCCAGGTTGTTAGTTTGCTCTGCGTGCTCGGGTCTTCGCTGACTCGGAGGTCCTCTCGAAGGGTTCTGAATGGCGTCGGCGATGTAAGCGCGTTTTCTTGCTTGAGGTAGGCTCCGAACGCTATCTTGTAAGACAGGAACCTGCCAGGCTTCCTCGACTGTTGCTGGAAATCCCGGAATTCTTGCCAGCGGGACAATTGCTTAGTGAAACCTTGCCAGTCGTCCGGACGGTCCTGCCAGTCAAACCTTTTCAGTTGGGCCCCATCGGACCCTTCACCCCAAATCTGTTCGCGCCTGCCATCTCCTACCTGCTAGAAGCCATTCAGCTGCACCTAATGTAGGTAATTTCGGAAAGCCTAAACAGAGCGGGATACCCAAAGTACCTTCCATTTGTACGGCACGACTGGGGGGTTGCCAAACCTGGAACCGAGGACCCTCAGCTTGTCGCCATCTCGGCTCCCGAAAAGCGTGCCTTGTGAGACGTGAGAGGCGACGAGGCAATCGATGGACTTCCGAGGTGCCACTTGCTTTCCTTTTGACATTGCCGGATAATCCTCAATAACCCCGCTAGGGATCCTAAAGCCCAGGTCATAGGGAAGCCGATCGGATGTGGCGGACATTAGGCCCCTCGGCGCTGTGAAAGGAGCCGAGTCTCCACGAAGCTCGAGGGGCTCGGAGGCCAGTTATGTATCCTACATGCAACGCGGTACAGTAAACGGGAGTATCGCCGTTGCCTGAACTACGATTGAGTTGTAATGCCTGCCTTAAGCTGGGCTCCGGCCACCCCGTCACACTCCTGTTCCATCACACTGAGACCCCGACACAACCACTATACAAGTCGACGTTTCGGCCTCACAGAGGAGTCCAAAAACTTGCTACGTCCTTAAGTAAACACTTACCCGGCCTTATCACTCTCGGACAACATTGTATCAGCCCGCTGCACACTTCCTTCATTCCGTGCTGCGAAATGACGACGGTTGCCAGGAGGCAGCGAATTCAGGACTCGCCCGACTCGGAGACAACTCAGGCAAGACCGGCCTCACCCCTTCAAACATTCTTACTCGAACTACAGACGTGTCCCGGCAGCAGTAAGGAGACCCTATTGGGATACAGGTCGCGCCGTTAATGTCTTTGAACATGAAGTCAAGCCCAACTTGCTTTCGCTATAAGCCCGAACCCGCAGCGGGAACGGGAAGGGACCGATTGCCTCAACCCAGTATCCGAGCTCCCATGCTACCGTTCCTTACCCACCCGCAGAGCTCGTTTAGTGTGGCTGCATACCAGTTATCGGGGTTGGAGAACAACTTATCAGCATCTTTCCGATGGTATTCTCCGGGCACATCCCAGAGCTCCAAGACAATGGAGGCGAAAATACCTGCGTCTTGTAAGTAGAACCGTGCGGTTCGATTACTCGTCCTTTGGCAAGGCGTAGTCCCATCACCATGCGAAGGTCTCTGCTCTTCGGTAGTAGGCATCTTTGGATATACTGCCCATGGAAAGAGCCCTTTCCCACCTAACTAGGTCACCACTTCCAGTAAAGAGTTACCCTGTCCGAGAACCCGAACTCCCGTCCCGAGTTGTGTAAATGTTGAACACCAGACCTTGGTGGTCTTGGTGCTCACCGCTCCTTGCAAAACGCTCGTTGCAAACCTTCCCATATCTTCATGGCTTTTGCCCTGCATATTGAATTGCGGAACCGGCACATGTGTTATTTTGATCAGATCCGACGGGGGCATGCCACGGAGCGACTTCAGCCTCGTATCCCCGGGACACGGCGTCCCAGACGTCTAGGTAAGCTATCGTGCCGCAACATTGCCGTTGGCGGAGAAACGCCAGTTAGGCCGAAAGGAATGAAAGGAACAGAAAAATAGTACGGGGGAAAGACTGAAGGTACAGGGGCATGATATGGTGACAACAGACATCGGGCGTAGTGGGTAGGTCACGTGAGGACCTGAAAGACGAATTCATCAGAAAATGATGCACAGAAGGAGTTCAGAGATGAGTGGCCCGGGTTCCATTTTTGAGAGTTGCCGTGCCTTGGCACCTGCGATCGTTGAGTCCCTGCCAAGTCTCGCGCCGCTTCCATCATGGGGCGGCTGCCAGGAACAGTCAGCTCCATTCTTGAACCCGTTGCCTCTGGTTTCCAATCCCTTCTTCCATCCCCTAAGGTATCAAAAACACCTTGATATATATTTACTCACCTCATTCCGTGCCCTTCTTGCTTACCCAATGCCCTCGCCACTATCATTTGCACCGCTCTCTTCCGCGGACACCTCATTCAAGATCAACTAGACCCAGCGCCAACTTCAGCTGACTCGAGCTGAGGCCCCCTGTCTGGCCATCCATCGCTCGACCCCAGTCGCGACAAAACACGCAAAGGTGCCCCGGCACCCGCATAACTTAACCAGTAAGCGCTCGCCCACCCACCGACCGCCAACAATTCCAAGGCGCAGGTTTCCATGCGCAGCCGTCTATGACGTCCTTCCGGCACTGGCTGAACACAAGAAGAACGCATTCCACGCACTTGCAAACATCCAGCGCTTGATACCCACTTCACAATTTACCAGGTAAGCGCCGCAACACCAACCCCAGCACTCAGGTGGTACCCCTCCTCCCCTCGTCAGCGCCTCCTGGATCAGCCCAGCCCAGCCAGGCCGCACCCGAGTCAGGACCGGGCGCATTCGACAATCATACAGACACTCGGCTGCTACGCGCAAAGTGCGCCGTGCTGCGGACTGGTGATTGCCGGGTGCTTGAAACTCCCCACTTGGGATTCCGGTTGCTCCTAGATTTCGCCATGGGCAAGATTGCTTACGAGAGGCGCACTCTCATGTCCTGAGGTGCTCGCCTCCCACGCTCGCATGTCGGGCCGGCCCAGAGGCCCAGTCAAGTTGAAGCGCGAGCATCGCGCCGCAACCTAGCCACCGAGCTTTTACCCTTGCCGGCGACCCGCTCTCTGTCGTCAAATCAAGTGCTGTTGCATATTAACCTGCCATGACCCGATGTCCTGGGCATCAAAAGGCTAACTGAGCTGTCGGGACAGGCCTTGCGAATTCCTCTGTCTCCATCCGAGCGTATCTTTCCCATCGTTAATCGACAAGACTACAGCGCGCGCACGAGCTCCCTCCCCCAACCTGTTTTGTTAGCATAATTGTTCGATTCCTCCGAGCGCACACAATGAACGGAGCGCAACAGACAAAAGACGCTCTGGCGCAAAACGCGCCGCAAGGCGCGGCGGCGGCTGCACCTGCGAACGGCAACTCGGCATTAAATAAAAAGAGGAAGAAGGATGGCCTGAAGCCGATTATCACTAATGAGGGTCCTGGGTACGTGCATCGCGATGTTTTTGCCCTGTTACAAGGATTGATCGATGCCTTGATCTTCTCCCCCTTGCCCCGGGTTCTAGAAGGCAGCTCCCGCCCCCTGTTGGGTTTTGCGGGATCAGATGCCTTCTACCTTGCGAACACATTTGCGCGGTGCGTGCATTGGAGAGAGGTGGCGGGGTGCGAAAGGCGAACCATGGGCCATGGGACCCATGGAGACATCCCTGAATGGAGGGGAGCCATGCGCACATGCTGCGACATCGCACTGGACAGCACTGGCGCATGGGTGATGAAAGTCTCAGCCTGTTGAATACGGACCCAGCCCGTGAGTATTTTGTGGTGTCTGTGGCTCGAGTGAGCTGGGGCATTCCGCAGTGTCGCACCGCCCCCTCCACGCCTCCCCTCCCTGACTCCTCCCGCGGGACCAGAGAGACTATCACCGCTGCATTCAAAGCCGGGCAAACACACATTACCAACACCGCCTATGTCGTCGGCTTGCAGTGCGATTGCGCAGCCAACATCAAATAATGAAGAAGATGTTAAAAACAAGGTTTCCGCTTTCACTTTAAAACACAGTCCGTATTCCACTGCGCGTAGTGTGGCTGCCGAAAGTTCGGCATGTGGGTGCGCAATGGCGCTCGAAGGCGACCGAACCCGGCCACCTACTTTGCGCCTTTGAAGAATGCTGTTGAGGGATGAAAGCCTCAGACTGCTGCAACGTATGCACTAGATGGTCGACTCACACTTGATTTCTGCAGGGCCTCTCACCTCGCATCAAGCATGGCGCAATCACCGACTTCATCGTCATCCCCCGAGGATGCTACCGAAAACACGGCCGATGAGGAAGACTCTGAGGATTACTGCAAGGGGGGATACCACCCCGTCCAGATTGGGGAAAAGTTTAAAGACGGAAAATACACGGTCGTGCGGAAGCTGGGTTGGGGTCATTTCTCGACAGTGTGGTTGTCAAGAGACAACACGACCGGGAAGCATGTGGCGCTCAAGGTCGTCCGGTCGGCCGCCCATTATACCGAAACCGCCATCGACGAGATCAAGCTGCTCAATAAGATCGTCCAAGCCAACCCGAACCACCCCGGCCGCAAGCACGTCGTCAGCCTCCTCGATTCCTTCCAGCACAAGGGCCCGAACGGCACCCATGTGTGCATGGTGTTCGAAGTATTGGGGGAAAACCTCTTGGGCTTGATCAAGAAGTGGAACCACAGGGGCATCCCGATGCCGCTGGTCAAGCAGATTACAAAACAGGTGCTGTTGGGGTTGGACTATCTGCACCGGGAGTGTGGCATCATCCACACAGATCTAAAGCCTGAGAATGTACTAATCGAAATCGGCGACGTCGAGCAAATTGTTCAACGGGTGGTTAAGAACGAGCCCGGCGATAAGGAGAACAATAGGAACGGTCGCCGGAGGCGGAGGACCCTCATCACGGGCAGCCAGCCTCTGCCGTCCCCGTTGAACGCGAGCTTCAACGCCTCCTCGCTATTCCCATCACCAAGCGCACACAGTCTCGGCCAGATGCTGCACGAAGGCAAGTAGTCCCGTCCGCAAAACCGTCTACTCCATCAGCCACTGACCGTTTGTTGGCAGGCGCCACGCCGAAAGAGCCCTCGCCAAAATCCACTGCAGATAGCACAGAAGAGAGCCAAAAGCAGCGGGAAAAGACCGCCGATATCTTAACGAGGGAGGTCTCGGGTATCTCGCTGGACAAGACTGCCACACCTTCCTCGACGACTGGCGAAAAGCGCAAAGCCGATGACATGCAGGCTTGCGACATAATCAGCGTCAAGATTGCCGACCTGGGGAATGCGTGCTGGGTCAACCACCACTTCACCAACGACATTCAAACACGCCAGTACCGCTCCCCTGAGGTCATTCTCGGCGCCAAGTGGGGGGCGAGCACCGACGTATGGAGCATGGCTGCCATGGTACGCTTCACGCCCATTTTCCATACGGCCGTTACCCTACCCACTGACATGCCCACCAGGTATTCGAGCTCATCACGGGCGACTACCTCTTCGACCCGCAGTCGGGCACGAAGTACGGCAAGGACGACGACCACATCGCGCAGATCATCGAGCTGCTCGGGCCCTTCCCTAAGTCGCTGTGCCTGTCGGGCAAGTGGTCGCAGGAGATCTTCAACCGCAAGGGCGAGCTGCGCAACATCCACCGTCTACGCCACTGGGCCCTGCCCGACGTCCTCAGGGAGAAGTACCACTTCAAGGAGGACGAGGCCAAGCGCATCTCGGAATTCCTGACCCCCATGCTCGAGCTCATGCCCGAGAAGCGCGCCAATGCGGGCGGCATGGCCAGCCACCAGTGGCTGGACGACACGCCGGGCATGAAGGGGATCAAGGTCGACAAGGTCGAGGTCGGCAGTCGCGGGGAGGGTATAGAAGGGTGGGCGTGCGAGGTCAGGAAGCGGTAGAGTGGAGAGTGCCTTTGTCTGGCTGCCGAGTGTCGGGTCTGGGGAAGAAGGATAGACACGACCAATGAAGGTGTGTGGGGGATGTTGCGGGCAAGCGGGGATCCTCTCCGCGGTGTTGTCATCACGCTTGGTGGCTGTTGACTCTCTTCTCCTTGCCTGGCGCAGGTCTGGGGAAGTGGCCACATCGGCAATTGAGGCGGCAGACCGGAGGACGAGGGGGTTGGGTTTGTCTTTCCTTCTCTCCTACACACGGCAAATCACTCTACCTGCGGATGGTACCTATAGCCTGCGAAGGGACCTTGCATGATGGTCTGGTCTGTTCTTTCTATAACAAAGACTCCTTCGTTTTCCGTCAGCGAACCCCTCTGGATGTTTCCTTGCCTTTGGGTTGTTCTTGTGAAGATGGGAAAGATCTGCGGCTTTAGATACGACGGGACATGTTGTGCCATGAAACTCTCCTTTCTGTTTTTTTGCCTGTTTCTCTTCTTCATTCTGGCTAGGTGGCTAGCGATGGATGGCATCTACTCTCTCCGTCATACGGTGAGTAGTATCTATCTTACACCCTCAGCATTGTTTTCGGGGCTTTTTCCCCCTCTCATTCACGAAGTATTTATGACGATAGACATGTGTTGGCTTCACTCTGCAACTGCTGCTTTGCCACTTACTAGCCAGCGTCTTGCATATCTTTGCCTACCATTCCCGTTCATGGGCATGAAGCGTGCTCTTAGTCCACGTTACGAAAAGTTATGATGCCAGGAATAATACAACTACTAGTCCTTAAAGCAGCGTCCGTCCGTCCCCTCTCTCTCCGGTGCTAGCTTGGCCGTTGCTCGATGTATGTACAATACATGTACTACGTCCCAAGCTGCAATGGGTAAAGGGTAGCATATGACTTGTTAGGCAGGATCCATGGGCAAGACGAGACGCAGATTGCAATGTATCCTGTTGCCTTGAGTGATTTCCCAGGGACACATGGAGTTCCTGGAGAACCAGACAAGACAAGGTCGTCAAAAAGGTCAGGAGGGAACATCCCACTACTGCAGCTATAGACCCTCTATGAAGCCAAGGTAATCCACGAACCCCATCCCATAGTAAAATGCCCGCGCCAGAACTCCAGAAAAGCAAATCCCAGGCGTCCAATCTGCGCTAAAACCCCGTCACTATCAGTGCCTCCCAATGTTCCTGGAGAACACCAGCTTCGATCCCCACTGCTTGCTCATGCATACAACTAGCGCCGGCCACTCTTTCCCTTTTGCGTCATCCTCTTAAACGCCGCCATCGTCTCAGCCCCGATGGGGCGGGCGTCATTGGCGTCTCGGGAGGCGTTGAAAGTGCTGCGCGGCGCGATGGTGTAGCTCGCAGGCAGCCCTGCGGGCTGGGCGCGGTTTCTCTTGACCTCGGGCGCGAGCAGACGTTCGCGTTCAAGTTCCAAACGCGTCTTGTCCGCGGGTCGCTGGGTGAGTAGCATTTGTGAGCCGGACAAGGCGGCTTCTTGGCGCTGGGCGAGTTTTGCTGCACTGTTAGAGGGAAGAGGATCGGTTAGCAATTGATTGGAAATGGAACCGCGTGTGTGTGGGGAGGAAGGAAACATACGCAAAGTCGAAGTCGCGGGTTTCGATTCTACGCTTCTTGTAGTCATCTGTGCGCTTCAAGATCGGGCGGCTCCACTCGCCGACTAAACGCTCGGCGACGCGCTTGATGCCGGGTTGGGGCCGCTTGCTCCGCGTGTAGAAGTAGACGACCTTGCCGATGCCGCTGCTCAGAAGGACCTCTTTGTTGATCGGCAGCTTGGTCAGGGCATTGAAGATATCTCGCTGGATGTTGTAGGCTGGCAGGCTGCCATCGTTGAGAGGCTCCAGGAAGTATTTCACGGATTGGAGGAAGTTGATATCGGGATCGAGGACGGAATCCTGCACCGACGTTCGCTCGAGAAGCGCTGTGACCTGCGGGAGAAGCTTAAGCTTTTGTGTAGCAGCCATGCCGTTCTCCCGCGCTTCGTTGTCCGCCACACACGCCTTCTCCATTGCGACCTTGAGGTTTGCTATTTGTTCATCGATTTGGTCTTCAAGATCCTAGACATTGCCGGTCAGATATCTCTTGGGATAGGATATACGCGAAAGCAAACTTACGATGTCGTCCTTCTTGCGTCTCCGCTTCGTCGGGTTCTTCAAAGCATTGTCCATGGCTCGCTGGATCGCGCGACGTCGACGCTCTTCCGGCGTGAGATTCTCCTCGTTCACCTCCTC
The DNA here is from genome assembly GCA_033296875.1 of Achaetomium macrosporum. NCBI lineage: Eukaryota > Fungi > Ascomycota > Sordariomycetes > Sordariales > Chaetomiaceae > Achaetomium > Achaetomium macrosporum. The sequence goes on from MU860168.1 coordinate 44,839, forward strand.
CTCTTCGGCTTCAGGCCCTGCAGCTCGTCGCTCGCCGCCTGTGGCGCGTGCTTTTCGGGGCCGGCTCTCTCTCTCCGGGAGCTCAGCACCATCGTCGTCGTTTGCTCGCACACGCTTCTTGGGCCTGCGCCCCTCTTTCGGTTTCTTCGTGGTCTCGCCATCAGTCCGCTTGCGCTTGGCAGCTTTCAATGTCATTGCGACATTTTCGTCGATTTCAACAGGTCTCTCTTCGAGTGTAGGATCATAGTCCTCAAATTGATCTTCGTCGATTTCGGAGAGGAGATCGGAATCCTTGTCGGACATATTGCCGGCATCGTTGTCCGGAGCATCAGCGGGAGTTTCGTGACGGTCATTGTCCAAAGGCTCGGGAGGCTCGGCTGGCGAGCCAGCTCGCGAGCCGGCTGTAGAGTTCGCGTCGGACATGTCGGCTTGAACGAGGCGCGGCCCGGTCCGCAATGTCGATGGCGACCCGCTGTAAGATTAATCTCAGTCTCCGCGAGCAGTAAAGGGAAGCCGCAAATGATAGAAAGGAATCGCGGCGTGATTCTATTGTTGCTGTGCACCTTCAAGTCGTGTGGCTGAAAAGTGCAGGTTGCTTGTGGGAGATGGAAAGTTGCCAGCGGCTGCCTTTGTTCAGAAACCAGCCGGCCGACCTGGTGGGGCCCCGGATGATTGGCCTGTGCGCCGGGTGGTTTGGTCGCTAGCGTATCCGTATTTACTTGGTACACGCCACCCCAAGAATCACTCAGCCAGGTGCCCTCAACTGCCTTGTGTTTACTTCAAAACATCAACCTACCTGCGGACCATCGGATAATTGCTGCCGGCGACGTACCCCGAACCTGATTGCTGCCAACAGCGCAACTTGTCAGACCTCCTCCTGCCTCTGATATCGCCGAGGAATAGAAACCGCGGCGCGCGGCGCGGTTGCGATTTAAATCGACTGTCGCAACTTACTCGAATGAGCAGCATATCCCATCAGTTGGTACATCATGGACCGCCGAACTCATGACGGCTGGATGGACTGGGAATACCACTCGCAGCCACCTGTGGACCCCTCCAGCCCTTTTGCAACCTTCTCTCAAACAAGGCCGACGTGTAAGTTCTCGTTGCGATTTTCTACCAAGCGCGGGATTTGAAATGCCATGCCCTCCTTGCCCTACAGCTGGATCTGGCTCAGATGCGGCAACCTTCAGCACCGGCAACTGTATCACATATAATTGCGCATCCTTGACCGTTTTCTGACCGACCATCATTTTTTATAGCTTCTGTATTGGACTCGCCGACGAAATTCGCAAGCAACAACCCATTTGCCTTTCCTGCTGCTTCCAAGGGATCACCAGCCAAACCGCAGAACCAACCGCGTCCGCCGGCATCATCATTCTTCAACCCTCAGCTGCAGAGTAGGCAATCGGCTCCGGCCTTCCGGAATCCCGCATTTACGACACCCCAAAAGCGCATTGATGAACGTGTGTTTTCCGAATTCTCTGGCGCAGACTCAAGTCCGGCTATGACGGACACGTCCGAAATGCCGGCCGAGACGCCGGAACCCTATCGAGCGGAGGATGATGTCAGCAAGTTGACTCTCTCGTCGTCTCCCAGCAAACAACTGTTCAAGGAAGCCTTGTTCCGGAGCCATGCGTCAGGGCGAGGGGAGATTCCCAGAGGGAACAGGGACAAGGTCAGGAAAAGGAAGCGGCTGCAGAGCGACAGGGATGTGGGAACTGTGCGGTCTCGTCTTCCTCATGCGTCCGACGATTCCGATAGCGATTGGGAAGAAGGGACAAGCGTTAGTGTGAAGAGAAGCAAGAACGGGAAGACACGCCAAGTGGGCTGGTTCAACAACTTTTTGTCGGCTGTCAGCGACCACCCTAGTGCACCGGCGATTCTGTCCAAGTGGCTGCAGTTGGGCGTGAATATCGTCCTCCTCGGCATCGTTCTTTTCGGTATATTCGCGCTCCTCGCTCAAATACGGTCCGATTTGTCTCATGCGAGCGAGAAGGCCCGAGCCGCCATCGCCAATGAGATGTCCATCTGCGCCGATAATTTCGCCAAGAATAACTGCTCACCCAGAGCAAATCGGCCTCCCGCTCTGGACGGACCTTGCAACGAATGGGAGACCTGTATGCAACAGGACCCATCAGCGGTCAAGGTTGTTCAGATCTCGGCGAGGAACGTCGCCGAAATCATGAATGAGTTTGTCGGCGTCTTGACGTTTAAGACATGGGTGAGTACAGCACAGTTATCTCACCATCGCCTGACCACACTAACAGCTTCCCCAGGGCTTTATTCTCTCGCTCTTCCTGGTCACAGTCGTCGCTAGCAACGTTGGCTTTGGGTTTCTTCGCGAATCGACCCTTTCCCACCCAGCGAAGCCGCATGTGCCTCTGCACTCGCCGCCGGCAGTACCCCCCGTGTTTGGATCCGCCGCGGCGCACAATCCGCAGCAAGCCTACATTTGGGCCCCTATCGGCCGGACTCCTCGTGATGTTCGCAGGAACTTGTTTGCAAGCGACGCCGCGGATTCGGATGCCTCGCCAGATTTTAAAACGATCATGCCGCCGGAGACCCCGTCCGGAAGGAGAAGTCCTAGCAAGGGAGACCGGGGACGGAGCCCAACAAAGGGGTTTTAGAAGCGTGTCGGGACATCGGATCAGCCAAATCGGTTAGCCTGTTGATGGCTGACTGTGTCGAACTACATTGTATGCGAGCTGTCGTTGGATTCTGTGGATTCTGTGGTATTGTCTGGGCTCCTCTGATCGCAAACTGGAGAGCGCGGCATTCAGTGGTTGGCGCCTGGTAGCAATACTAGTACTTTGCCCAACTGTTGAGATGATGGTAGGTTTGTGTTGCTCTGACTCGACCACTTTGTTTCTTGCCTTCAAATTCCCTTTCGAGATAAGGGAATCCTCCGGAGGAGGGCGGTGTACCGAAAACGACTGCCTGGAGATCTGTTCACATGTCCCAGTCCCTGCAGGTGTCCAATATCACCCTAGATGCTTGAGTTCTGTCGTATGACACAACTCTACCTCAAAATCATGCCACTTTTTAAAGCCCCTGTCTGACCTGCCAAGTTTCTATTGGCCACGAGCGGCCCGATGACGCGCTTGTTGCAGTCCGAAGGCAGAGCTTTCTTGGGAAACACAAGAATTGATCTCAGAGTTGCCTTTGCGGTCGCTAACCTGTCAAGCTTCAGGAACAAATTGCAGGGACGTGAACTGCCGTGTGGACCGGATCTCGTTGGTGTCTCGAACAATCAATGGCCAAAGAAAGAAGTTTCTTGTGGGATGCATCCATTCAACTCGGCTGTAGCCGAGCCTTGGCGCTAGACGCGTTGGGTTCAACGGCTGCTGGCAGAGGCACCCATTGGTCCATTGCACGCTCGGGTTGAGTGCGGGGATCAGGACGGGGGCGCGAACTCTGACTGCAACCTTCTCATTGAACGATGGCAAATTCCGTTGTCAGGCCTTCCGGGCTCGACAGACTCCATATGCAATGCTCATCAAGGACCTGAAGGAAACCGATTACACCTGGAAAGCAATAGAAATAGCCGGAAGGCTCCCGGATGCTGTGATCCACCTTCCACGATCCTAGTTTAGGACTTTAAGGTTCCTCTGTGGCGGTACAGTGCGGACATATACCACCCATACCTTCCGAGTTAGGTAAGCTGCGATAACGTTCTGGCCCCAGCTTTTCGGTTGCAAGACCCTTTATCAAAGCGGGCGGCCATGTTTCAATGTTTCAATTGGGCAGACTGAGACTGAATTGTTTCCATGTCTGCCGCTCTTAGACGCGACTCCAACAGAATCGCCGCCGCCGTGACCGAGGTCTCAACAGAGGCCAAACCTCGGGTCGAGTTGTTGGTCGGACTGGTTAGGGCCTGAGGAATGGTCGCACCTGAACGCGCCGCGCGTCCTCCTCACCTAAGTTCGGCGCTCCTTCCATCTGATTTTGACTTACCCGTCGTGCTCCACAAGCGCGCGACCGAGAATTCGCAGGGTGCACAAGCATAGACGACAACATTGACGCTTGCAACTACCACCTCCGCATTTCCCTATAGGGCCATTACCTCGCCATAGATCACCCACGACTCGCCCTTCCTGCTCGGCTGTGCGATTACTGCCGTTCTTATTCCATCCTTAAAGCGGTTTATTCAAGCTACCAAGCGCATTTTCTCCGACTGCCATACTCATGCTCCAGCTGCTCTCAACAATGGGAGTGAACGTTAGCCGACGAATATCTCGAGTATTTCGTACGGATGATGTTTGAACGAGGGGCGCATTGCGATCAGAAATATGAATCCCATGGAAGGCGACCCCCCGCATGGGGGCCGCATGCCGCCGGCTCCTTCGCAGTCGGGCTCCGGCTCCCCATCGGGTGAGAACAGCACTGCGCCTGCTCCAGGCCCGTCCGCTCTTACTTCAGCAGGGTCAGCTCCAGTTCCCTCGGCAGCCGGCACCCCAAGTTCATCGAAACGAAAAAGAGGCTTGGGCGTTGTTACACCGAACGCCTGTACAGAATGTCGCAAGAAACGCGCAAAGGTTCGTACACGACTTGGGGTTCCGCAAGCCTCGCACTCCGTATTGGCAGCAAAGACTTGAAGCTGACCTTTGCCGTTCCAATCAGTGTGATGGAAAGAAACCGTGTGGCCGATGCAAGGCGCAAAAGGGTGTTGAATGTAGATACGAAATTCCGGTGCGGCAGTCGAAAGAAAACCTTCGACATGAGATCGAACGGCTCCGACGCCAGCAGCGCCACAATGAAAGCGTCATTGGGGCGCTTGCGCGCCCTGAACTGTGGGAAGAAGTGCTTGCGCGTTTACGCAACGGCCAAAGCGTGGAAAGTATATCGGAATGGCTTGAGGGAGCACCTCACTCCGGTGGCGAGTCCGTTCCTTCCATCAGCCGCCCGCTTGATCAAGGGAATGACGCTGCTGGCATGCCTGGATATGCTGCCGCCGCGCCAAGCAGCTATGCGCCAATTCTTCCCAGCTTGAGTGCAGTTAGCCCAGTTTCTGGCCAGCAACAGCTCAATCTCAGGCATGAGGTGGAGCACCAGATCTCCTGGGGCCCCCATTTTCCGGCAAGCCACGCAACCCCAAGTTCGTCCCATCAGAAAATGCCAGACTGGAATCCCGAGGCCATAAGGAGCGCTCAATCACGTGTGGGCTTGTGGGTTGAAGGTCAAATACAGGCTCTAGACGGATGGAAAGGCCGCGGTTTCGAGCAGGTCCTCCTTCCGCAGGTCCCTGACATGCAAGTCCCTGCTAGGACTTGGACGACAATAACCGGTGATTCGGGCCTTGTCCAACACCTGCTGGCTCTGTATTTCTGTTGGGAGTATCCCACCTTCGCCTCGCTCAGCAAAGAGCACTTCCTCAAGGATTTCATGGAAGGGCGGCCTCGGTTTTGCTCCTCGATACTTGTCAATGCTCTGCTGGCCCTGGGATGCCGCTTCTCGAATCAACCGAATACGCGATCCGATCCAGACGACCCCCACACGTCGGGCAATCACTTCTTTCAGGAATGTCAGCGACTGTTTGATCAGGAACAGAACCACCATAGTCTCACCACTATCCAGGCCCTGGGCATAATGTCCATAAGGGAGGCGAGCTGCGGCCGGGACTCAGAGAGTTGGTTCTACGCTGGTCAGAGCATTCGGCTGGCCATTGAGATGGGACTGCATCGACTCCAAGATGACGGCAAAGATGACGATGAGAGCGCGGTCCAAGCAGCTACGTTTTGGGGAGCATTTGCTTTAGACCAGTATGCATTGCCCTCCGTCCTCCCCCCCCCTTCTTTTCTTTCCCCTCTTAAGAAACCATGGGGCCCGTCCAGGTCCGCCTTCTAACTTGCTGCAGCGCCTGGTCCTTGGCAACTGGCTCGCTCCCTCAATGTTCGTGCTTCCCCCGACTGCCACCGAAGCCGGCCATCATCGACGACATCGAGGCATCGTTGTGGATTCCGTACACGGATGATGGTAAGGGGATCATGCTGTCACCGATGGTCGTCGCACGCTAACTCGTCACCAGGGGCTCCCCTCCAGCGGTCGTGTCAGCAGCCCTCCAATGTGCGCTCCGTGTATAAATGCTTCTGTGAGCTCAGTGAGCTCGTGCATCAGTCCTTATACATCCTATACTCGCCAGGACGGCCACTCACAAGCAGGGATTTGCTTATCATCTATACTCAGTACCTCAACTGGTACGACAAGATCCCTGAGGTCCTGCGACTGGGCCACAATTTCACTCCGGCCGTCTTGTTTGCACAGTGAGTCCTTCCGGTCCGGTCCATTTACGGTGTCGGCGTTCTCTACCCTTGAAATCCACGGTTTCCTGACGCTCACTCCAGCATGTACTATCACTTTGCCATCCTTCTCCTCTTCCGGCCCTTGATCAAACTGCGCATCATCGGCTCCAGCATTTCCCCGCGCGATGTTTGTTCGCAGGCGGCCGACGCCATCACCGGTCTCCTGCGCTCATACGCGCAACTCTACACCCTGAGACGGACGCCGTCGTTCGTCCCGTACTTTGTCCTTACATCATCAATCATGCACCTAGCCATTGCAGCAACCAACACAACAAGCGCCACGTCGCACGAAAGCAGCAAGGTTGGTCAGGGCGAGGACTCGCCTCACCCAGCGGCGAAGATGGATCCCCACGTTACCGAGGCGCTCGCACGAGGGATTGCTGACCTGACGGAAATGGCGCCTTGTCATCATTTTGCAGAGCAGGCGCTCAACATCCTCCGGTTTCTGGCCAAGAAGTGGAACATTGATGTCGAGATCAGGACAATGGGGGGAAATGATCCTCACCGTTTGGAATTGCCTGATCTGAGCGAGGCCACACGACCAGTGACTGTGAGCCTCAATTTTTTCGCCCCAAACTTCATCGAGTCCGACTTCAACTGTACCTGGGGTGGCAGCACATCAGGCGGCGTCGGTCCGGACACGACGCATAGCGCCAGGCCCAACGCCAGCTCACAAGCAGCGGATGCATTGGCGAACCCACTGTTTTGGCCCTTCCCAATGCAGGGTCGTCCTATACTGCCGAGCGGGAAGGAACTGAAGGAGGCCGGCTTTGAGTTGCTCTAACAGCGTTTTGACCCGTCTTACAGGGAAAAGGTGCCACATCACGCTCCTGCATGCCCTCATTTAGGAGGCTTCCCGCAATGCTTTGGTTCCGGGAGGAGATGGGCGATGGTTAAAGGAGGGAGACATGAAAGGGTGGCTGATACCATGGGAGTTGGGACTTGGTAACTGTCTACAATGGATACAGGGCGCATTGCATGAGGAAGGGCATCAAAAGAAAGGCATCCATTTTATGGAGTTTGAAAAGCGGGCGGTCAGTCCTATGCAACCTACACTGCATGTGGTTCGACGGGTGTTTCCTTGGATCATTCACTTCATCTCCGTCACAGTGCGATACCCCTATCTTTGCTTCAGAACAAGACACTCATTTCTTAAAGAATGACAAGTCACGATGACTGCACTTGACATTTGAGGAGTGAGACAGAGCGAGGGCCCCTTTTCTGATGCCCGGTGGATGGCCGCGGGTGACTATGAGATATTAAGGACTCGGTGGCCCATTGACGGACCTGCCTACAGACCATCTCATTAACGCCCATGTGGGTGGATCACACGGCACAGCTTACCTATATAGGTACATGTACATACGTGCACTGTCCTCGCTGCAGGGAAGTTGAACAGCGCCGATGCGGAAACAGACTGCAAAGATACGGGTACGTCCGGATCCCCGAAGCCAAAAGGCGTTGTGTGTTGCGCAGGGACTCTGATGAGATCCAGATCAAAGGAAGTGGGTTGACGCTCCTTAATTCAACTTTCTGAGATGGCACAGAACAAATCGAGACTAACGCAACCACGGCGCCGGGTCGTATGTCCTTCACCTTATCTCGGCTCGATCTCATCTCCAGAACTCGGAGGAACTCGACCGACAAGCAGGGCTGGTGACGAGCGGGGGATTTTGTGGGCTGCTCTGTGGGGAGAACGAGACTCGATAAACCCCCGGTCAGCGGCAGCATCGGGGCGAGACCATTTCTTAGATGGTTCGTTTGTTCGTCTGTTCAACGGGCAAACAACATCCCACCTCCAGACACCAACAGCACGGCAGCACAGCAGCACCTCAGCGTCGCATTCTCTTGGAGGCGCGCTGATTGGGCGCTCGCCCTGCAGGCTTGGTGTTTCGAAACGCAGCGTCCAGCAGCCCCCTGCTCCTCTGTTTCAGGTGGGACAGGGGCATCAATTGTCGCTGGCGCGGCGAGCGCCAATCAGGAGGGGAACAGAGAGCTGATGGATCCTTCGGGAGAGCGAGAGTAACAGGCGATCTGCCGCACCCTGTCTTCTTACCCTGTCGCAGTGCCCTGCGGCATCAGATGGCTGACCAGCTGCTTTCAGCGCAGTCTGACGGCACGCGCGTGCGCTGGGACGGACAACGCTTCGCGCGATTCCGCGCCGCTCTTTTCCTTGGTCATCACTCACTCATTCCCAGGCCTTCGGTGCCTCGCCCCCGAACCGCGCCGCATGTCCTCCCCCCTGTTTCTTCCCATTTACGACTTATGAGCATGCAATTCATTGGGGGCCACTTCGTATTATATTGTTGGGCGTCTCCCGCGGCCTTCATCCCGCCGCACCACCTGAACCTAGCGGACTTTTCCTTTTCCCTTCGGTTTCGCGCCTCTGCAACTTGGGCACCTCACGCCGTGATGGAGCGTTGACGTGTCGCTTTGGCAAGGAGCTTTCATTTTGTTTTCTCTCTTGCTTTCATCGATTGTTGCCCGGCGCGAGAAGAACCTGAGACCTGAGCTGGGCTGGGCTGAGCCTCGGGCCGCTCTCTCCTCCATGGATCCTTTCCGCAATCCACCGGCCGACAGTCTGGCTGCGGCTCGACTACATGTCCAGGCCCTTACCGAGTGCGGGTTACCACGCGAGGCGCTGTTGCGCGCGCTGCTGGAGAATTATCCCGACGGTAAGGCCACGACTGCTGTTCAAACGGCGGAATTTGGTTGTTGACGCTGTCACAGGAGATGCGGCCACAAGGACAGTCGCGCCCTCGCAGCAGGCTGCGCAACACGGGCAACAGGCTCCTCAGGGGAAGATGGGCCAAAGCTTCAACACACGGCTTTCAGTGTCAACCACGAGCTCAAAGTCCTCCGGAAGGACGAGCGTCATGTCGACGGCGACGTCGATGAGCTCAGTGTCATCCCAGGGAGGAGGAGCTGCAGGCCAGGAGATTGCTCCGCCACTGCCCCCGCCCCCTGCGCCGCCCATCAAGAGCAGCAACCGAGGCAGCTCCAAACCCCAGGGCGCTTACTGGTGCACTTTCTGCGACGTCGCCTTCCAGCGCAAATTCGACTGGAAGCGGCACGAAGACGAGTTCCACGAGCGCTACAAGCGCTACCCCTGTCCGAACTGCAACCGCATCTTCTGGGGCGCCAACACTTTCAACCAGCACCACAAAAACGCCCATGGCTGTACGACGTGTCCGCATGCTGACCGCGTCGTGCGGTATACGCACAAGAAAACGGCCTGGTATGTGTCTTGCCTTCACATCGGAGAATGTTCTCCCTTCTTACCATTCTTCTTCCCTTTTCCGCACTGCATTCCGGTGCGTCAAGTTATGGTGGTGTGACCCGACGCCTTGCATGATATCACTCGTCATGGCACATGCAAACAACGCGGAAGGCAAACTGACCCTCTCTTCAGGGCTTGCGGCTTCTGTGGCGGATTCCTTGCCAGCCGTGACCGCTACTTCGATCATGTCGCTCGGCATTACGAAGACGGCTGCAACAAATCTCATTGGAACCATTCGCTCGTCATATATGGCCTTCTGCACCAGCCATCCATCAACCAAGCATGGGAAGACCTCGACGCCGAGCTCTATGGCCATCTGCCACGCAACCAGCACCCCATCCTAGAGTGGGATCCCAAGTCAACAGGTCACGCGCAGGGATTCCTTGAGGGTGAAAGCCCGGGGAAGCTACAAGACCTGCTCGAGTTCTTCAGCGAGGGTCGCGATGACCCGAAATTCCTTGCCCGCCTCGCCCACGACTCAGCTACCATGCGGCTTCGGCACGAGATCCAACCGACTGCTTCCGCGACTCCGTCCTCCGTATCCTCCGCCCCTAGACCCATCTCCGAGCCGCCAAAGAAGAAGCCCGTGTTGAAATCGTCGCCATTAACAAAGCACATGTCCACACCTCAACCGCCACTGCCGCCCCCGCCTCCATCATACGATGATCAGCCATTCCCGAAGAAGCAGCACAATATCACGCCTCTACCATCGGAGTTTACGAAAAACAACCCCTTCTTCGGCCCGCCCCAGCAAGAACAACCGCAGCAGCTTCAGGGCATATTATCGCCGTTCAACCAGCAGATGATGGGTACGCAAGCGACCATGGCCGCAGCGGGATACTACGACCTGGCATTAACACACGTCCACCCGCACATGCAGCTCATGTCGCAAATGCCACAGCAGGGCAACCAACAGCCACTTGAGCAACAGCAGCAGTTCCCTCAACAACAACAACAACAACAACAACAACAACAACAACAACAACAGGAGCAGCAGCAGCAACCGCAGCAGCAACAACAACAACAACACTTAACAGCCCCCATGAACATATACGATGACTGGAGCAGTATGGCCGGAACGGTCGTGGACGAGTCGATGTTCACAAGTATGATGGCGATGGGATGGCAGGCGGATATGAGGGGGGGCCATCCTGGGACTGGAGGGTGAGAGAGAACGGGGTGGTCTCACATCACTGTAACCCCTTCCCACCTCCTGAGAAGCGACGGGGTCTCCCTGAAAGAGGTCCTGGGTGCAGAATAGGATGGGAGAAAGATCCTATTCACATCCCCGAGGCTGTTATTCAGCGTCAGTGCCGGAGCATACGGGGATGACACGCGTTCTGATGGGAGCGTGCCTGTGCTGGCGCTTCGCTCCATCCTCTATCCTCCGTCAGCGTCATCATCATCCTCATCATCATCCGGCGCATTTCTGATTCCCATTTTCTGTGGCAATGGCAATGGGTGTACACAACGTCAGTACATCAAGGCTGGGACCCGATTTGGAGTGAGCACTACGCGACGGGATTGCTGGCTGGCTGGCTACTAGATGTGGGCTGGACAAGGTCGAGTCCCCACGGAAAGGCTTTGGTCGGCCAGAGCGAAAGCAAAACGGATAACGTTACCTAAGGTATGCAATGGAGGAGGGCTTTTGGCGGCTGGTAGGCATGGCCTACCCGAGCGGATTACAGAAGCAAAAGCGGTACCTGAGTAGCTCTTTATATAAGGAGTATAAATATCTTACCAACCTATACCTTTAACAACAGCAGATCTCTTCCCGAACCCGTCAGTCACTGTATTCGCTGCTGTGTATATACCTATCCCTGAAGGTGCGTCAAAATGCTATTTCCGGTACTAAGGTTGTGAGCAATTCGGAGCTGCGAAGCGCACACCGCACCAACCCCTACATGCATGTCCCAGGGAATCCCATTGAGAAAACGGGACAGTCGCTGGTCCCCTGCTCGGACGGGAAGGGCTATTGTCGAAAAAGGAGGATTTTCAATGCGGCGGACGCCAGAAAAAGACGACTCGAGAAGGTCGAATGTCTTCTGGTAAGGCGCGAGCCGTCCAATCCACTCCTCGCCCTCGCATGACGAGTTCTCTGCAGTATGGTCGGCCAATGCCCCTGACATCAACGAAAGGAAGGCGCACTACAGAGTTACGAAGGGGTACTTACCACATTGTCTCACATTGTCTCACAGCGTAGGCACTCTCGGCAAACAAGTAAATATATCCGATTCCACCTAACGTGGACCACCATCGACTCGGACACTCTAACAGATTTTGGTGGGGCTACCGTACAAAAAAATTAAAAAATTGTTACTGCATCTTAACAATTTTTTAACGCCTTTTTGCGTATAGCCCCACCAAAATCTGTT